>CM040913.1:7666129-7741129 GCA_023029165.1 Gobiocypris rarus | reverse complement strand
ACTGATGTATTCTGTAACTTATAAGTATCTTGGTTTTGTTTTTCATGAAAATGTGAATTTTTAGAAGGTAGACGAGTGTTATCAGAGTCTGCTGGGAGGGCACTTGGAGCTGTGGTTAATAAGATGAAGGTTTGCCGTGAGCTGAGCTTTGACACTTTTACTAACTTATATATATACTTACTTACTTTTAACTAAAACAGCCAATTGTATTTGCTCCTTTACCCAATTTGCATAACACAACAGCAAGTTTGCCCCTTTGGCTTTGCTCACACATGACTCCAATCCATTTAGGTGTTTGCAGTCTGAACTGCATAAACAGTGTGAAATCAGTGGTTTTTACAAACCCCATGGTTTTAAATGTAATTTTAGAAATGCATTACAGTCTGAAAAGTACAATCAAATTAGTATTAGTTGCAATATCTCGGATATTGACTGTCTGAACAAATGGATCCAATTTCAGCACTTGCCCAGTGACAGTGCAGACAGTCAGTCCTAAATATTGGATTTGGTTTAACAAATCAGAATTGGCTGCAAAGCCGTAACCTTGCCTTCCTCCAGGAGCTGTAATCGTTGTACTTCACGTCACTTCAGATAAAAGCACCTGCTAATGACATTAGCAGATGTTGTCCTTAATCTTAACAGCAACACATTTTTAGATGCATGAGTTTTCAAGAACTTAAAATATTTATATCCATTAGTGCATAAAGCAAAACAGTCCTTTGACTTAATTTAAGTGACATTCTGAATTTTTTTTAAAACAACATTCCTCTTGGTTCCTGGAGGGTAAATCACATTCCAGAAGGAAAAACGCGCCACACAGGTTTGTCTTGATGCACAGGAGGGAGCTTGGGAATTACAAGCCACAAAACACATACTTTCCAGAGCACTCGTAGACGGGTCGAGACAAGTGCAAATACTTTCCACTTATTTACCTGTGCACATCAAAGGCCCACAGATTTCTCAATGCTGGGGGACCACGAGTTATTCATCAGCGACGACAAACCTCAGGATTAAAAAACAGGAAGCTGACGTCCGGATTTGGAGGTTTTAGTGCAGTGGGAGTTTGGTTTATGATGTGTATTGTTTTGTGTGTCTGGACTTTTACGAGTCTAAAACAATACCCTGTGTTTTAAAGGCTATTAACTGGGACCGTGTAACGGTTTAGGACTAATTGATTAGTTTTAACACAGTCTGCTGAGAATGCCATTATTTGCTCATGACGCACGGATCACCAGGTTGTGATTTTGCATGCACCTGGCTTTATGAATAGCATCATGGTCTAACTAAAGCTGCTCTTTCTCACATACACCGATCAGTCATAACATTATGACCACTGACAGGTGAAGTGAGTAACACTGATGATCCCTTCATCACGGCACCTGTAAGTGGGTGGGATATATTAGGCAGCAAGTGTCCACCTATTTCAACTTGCGGAGTCGTGAATGCGGATTGAAAACAGACCCGGAAGAGAAGACAATGCTGGATAAAGTTGTAGTATTTGTTATTTTTGGACAAAATGTATTTTGATGCTTCAAAAAATTCTAACTAACCCACTGATGTGACATGGCCTACTTTGATGATGTTTTTATTACCTTTCTGGAAAGGGACAGTATAGCATACACTTTCAATGGAGGGACAGAAAGCTCTCTGACTAAATATAAAATATCTTAAACTGTGTTCCGGAGATGAACGGAGGTCTTATGGGTTTGGAATGACATGAGGTTGAGTCATTAATGACATAATTTTAATTTTGGGGTGACTAACCCTTTAAATGATATTAATCTGACTTAAAAAATCAATTCTAAAAATTTTTTTTTTTGACGAGTTAATGTAAAAACATTAATGATTAATGACATCTTCAAGTTCAATTAGATTACTGTGCTAATAACTCTCTCTAAAAAAACATTATTATTACTAGATACTAATTTCTTTCTAAATCCCTGAAACGACCCTGTTAGAAATGAAACTGCACTTTTGATTCTTTCAAATTAACAATATAAAATTGCATAAATTATTCTTGAACTGATCAAAGTATTTAAAGGGAGGTTACATTAAAAACATCCATTTTAACATTAGATATTAAGTTTTGATTTTAATTGTGGATTATAGAATTAAACCATTTAATGCAATTACATCAGAAGTAACTGTAATGAAGTTACAGAAAAAATACTTTTTCAAGGGAAAAGTAATTACTTCGTAACACTGAAAATATGTTGCTATGACATTGATCATATAATTATTTTTACAGCCTGACAAATTTGAATTTTTTTGCATCTGTAAACATACTTGATTCCTTAAGAATTACTAGATGCACACAACCTTTTTAGTTTTGTTTATTGCTCATTAAATTTCCCATGAATCTGTTAAGATCCTTGCAGAAATCTGCAGCTGAATTACGTGGCGTCAGGAGAGCCAGAGTTTGATTTACTTCAGCGAGAGCGATCCGTCATTCCTGCTGGGAGAGATTCAGGGTCGATTCTGAGACTGTGTGTTTGCCAGCAGACAGCAGAACGTTGATGTGTGTCTGTGTGCGTGATCGCATTTCACAATGAAAAAAAAAATGATGGATGGAAGTATTCATGAAGAAAATGATTGCTGAAGTTCTGCATTTCGCAATTTGTTTCTTAGAGTGCAAGGTAAAAATCTCCATAGAGAAACTGACTGCATTTATAAATGCAGTCCAACTAATTTTTAAGGATAAATCATAAAAAGACAGATCTACTGTGAGCTACGAGGTTGTTAATCGATGGTATTTGCTTCTGTTGAAGCCATCATCCGTGTTATTTCAACTTAGTTTTAAAATAATAATGTTAAACACCGGAATTTGTGAATTATCCATGATGCTGTACAGAAAATTCCACCAATAAAAGAGTCGGAACTCCAAAATAGCTCTTTAGTTCCGCCCGTTTCCATGAAGCACTGTTAATGGCATAATCAAGTCGGTCTCCCTGCGCTCTCCAAATACTGAAATACACTGATAACATTATGACCACTGACAGGTGAAGTGAATAACACTGATGATCTCTTCATCACGGCTCCTGTTAGTGGGTGGGATATATTAGGCAGCAAGTGAACATTTTGTCCTCAAAGTTGATGTGTTAGAAGCAGGAAAAATGGGCAAGCGTAAGGATTTGAGCGAGTTTGACAAGGGCCAAATTGTGATGGCTAGACGACTGGGTCAGAGCATCTCCAAAACTGCAGCTCTTGTGGGGTGTTCCCGGTCTGAAGTGGTCAGGATCTATCAAAAATGCTCCAAGGAAGGAACAGTGGAGAACCGGCCACAGGGTCATGGGCGGCCGAGGCTCATTGATGCACGTGGGGAGCGAAGGCTGGCCCGTGTGGTCCAATCAAACAGACGAGATACTGGAGCTCAAATTGCTCAAGAAGTTAATTCTGGTTCTGATTGAAAGGTGTCAGAATACACAGTGCAGCACAGTTTGTTGTGTATGGGGCTGTATAGCCGCTGACCAGTAAGGGTGCCCATGCTGACCCCTGTCCACCGCCGAAAGCACCAACAGTGGCATGTGAGCATCAAAACTGGACCACGGAGCAATGGAAGAAGGTGGCCTGGTATGATGAAACACGTTTTCTTTTACATCACATGGATGGCCGGGTGTTTGTGTGTGGCTTACCTGGGGAACACATGGGACCAGGATGCACTATGGGAAGAAGGCAAGCTGGCGGAGGCAGTGTGATGCTTTGGGCAATGTTCTGCTGGGAAACCTTGGGTCCTGCCATCCATGTGGATGTTACTTTGACACGCACCACCTACCTAAGCATTGTTGCAGACCATGTACACCCTTTCATGGAAACGGTATTCCCTGGTGGCTGTGGCTTTTTCAGCAGGATAATGCACACTGACACAAAGGCTTCAGGAATAGTTTGAGGAGCTCAACAACGAGTTTGAGGTATTGACTTGGCCTCCAAATGACTTCCCCAGATCTCAATTCAATAAATATCAAATATATTGTTTTTATACATTTTTAAATGAGTAGTTTTTCTCCATCGTTTTTAATTTGATGCAATGCTTCATGGGAATTTTTTCTTAGGCCTGTGAAATTTAAACTGGGAATATTAATCCAAGGTTGCCATCAGGTTTTAATGCAAAACTGGCTGATAGAAGAAATCTTTTCAGATCAGTTCCTGAAGATGCAGTCTTACCATTTCCGCCCACCGGCCTCATGTTGTTGAACCGTATATCCAAACTGAGCCTCTTTCGAACCCTTGATGATTTTTGCATGTCTTGTGTCAATATTAAAGCAAGTCTGCGGCCCTGAAATAAAACAAACATTAAATATGAAATATTTTACCATTTGCAGATCATTCCAGAGAAACATTCATGTCTTGAACCCAAATGTTTTGGGGTTTGATACATGCTGAAGTTAAAAACTAATGTTCAGGGTTTGAATAAAATGAACTGATGCTTAAAACAAGAGCAAATATCAAATATCAGCCAATAGGGTAATAAAAAATAAACCTGTTTTATTTTCCTGACCTCATCTGCAGATCTTTTTTTCTTTTTTCTAAGTATAAACTCACTTATTTAAATCTATTTTATGTAGTGCTGTCAAACTGATTAATCACAATTAATTTCATCTAACATAAAAGTAAATATACACAAACACACATGTTTGTTTTTGTGAATTGTGGGGACATTCCATAGGCGTAATGGTTTTTATTCTGTACAAACCGTATTTTCTATCCCCCTACACTGCCCCTGCCCCTAAACCTAAACCTACCCAACACACACACACACACACACACACACACACACACACACACACACACACACACACACACACACACACGCACACACTCACTGCCCCTAAACCTACCCATCACAGGAGACATGCTGCACTTTGACATTTTCGAAAAAAACATATATTTAGTATGTTTATAAATCCATTTATATTGTGGGGGGCTGGGGGCCGCTGGCCGGTCCTCACAATGTAGGTGATTTCAGGTTTATATTACATTGTGGGGACACACACACTCTCATACCAGTGTTGCCAAGTCTGCGGTTTTCCCTGGAATTGGGCTACTTTAACACCGTTGCCGCGGGCTGTTTTTCATGTCCGCGGGTTGAAGTGACACTAATTATGTTATATTTAGCGCCGGAAATGCTCGATTTAGCAGGGAACCTGCCAAAAAACATATATTTTACCCCCGGAATGCATTTTTTTGACCAGGGAACCCCTATAAACCCGATTGGGCTATTTTTGAGTTGCAATTGGGCGGGTTTTGTTGTGAAAACCTGGCAACCGCGACTCACACACACACACACACACACACACACACACATACACTCTCACATAGTCACACACTCACTCACATACTTACACACACTCTCACTCACACACATACACTCTCACATACTCACACACTCACTCACATACTGACTCGCACACGCACATAGTCACACACTCACTCACATACTTACACACACTCTCACTCACACACATACACTCTCACATAGTCACACACTCACTCACATACTTACACACACTCTCACTCACACACATACACTCTCATATACTCATACACTCACTCACATACTTACACACACTCTCACTCACACACATACACTCTCATATACTCATACACTCACTCACATACTTACACACACTCTCACTCACACACGCACACGCACATAGACACACTCTCTCTCTCAGAATGTTTGGATGTTTGTACTGGAAAACACGACAGAAACGCTGAGGAAGAAAATAACTGTTTGCAGTTCAGTAATAGTGATGCTTGTCTTAGCAAATGATTTTTGGCATAAATTCTGTCAATTTGCAGCATTTACATTAAGAGTCACTGATAAAAGTTCTAAATGTTACAATACGTCTAAGGAACGCTGATTCTGCTCTCATGGTACACAACGATGATAAACAGTCAATAAGACCACATGAAAGAGCAGGAGGGAGAAACTCAAGCTAAACGCCGTCGGCAGCACAAATCAAAGGGAGGATCTGTCCTGTGATGCTCTCACTTCCCTCAGGATCTGGATGGACAGACTCTCAGCAGTAAGAGCCTCTGGATTTCATTTAAATGTTTATTGGGGAAGGTCACTTGAATTTGGTGTTTTAGAAGTGACGTCACATCGCCTTTCAAGTTTAATTTCCTGGGGAAACGTTTCCCCTTACAGAGAAAAAATGAGAAGGGTCAATCACATTTCCTCTGTATTTTTCTCTTTTTCTCAGCAGGATGAAAAATCCCACAAAGAAAGAGGTCCAGAATGAAAAGTCATCAGCCTGTCATGAATGCGATACATCTACAAATTAAAATAATTTTTTCATATAGTGCAATGTGTTTTGGAGACAGGAAGAAATAATCACTTGTCCAGCAGTTTTGATTTAAAAAGTTAAAATCCCAATTATAGGTCATGCACTTTGGGGGTTTAAAGATGCAGTGTGTAATATTTATGAGGCTCTATTGACAGAAATGCAATATAATATACATACCTATGTTTTCAGTGGTGTATGAAGACCTTACATAATGAATCGTTATGTTTTTTTTACCTTAGAATGAGCCGTTTCTATCTACATACACCGCGGGTCCCCTTACAGTGAAGTCGCTGTTTTGTGCCATCATGTTTCTTCAGTAGCCCTAAACGGACAAACTTCTCTACAGAGTCACTCTCTCTATCTACTCTCTACTGTCTCAGACAACCACATCTTTGTCCTGTGTCGGAGACCGTAGCTTCTCTATGTGCTTTAGAAGAGAGGGGTGAGTATGGAAGCCCGTTTCCGCCACAGTTGAGTAAAAAAAATATGATTCTTTAAGTCATAATAATGAGAAATCTTCTCGAAATATTGACTTACCATCTCGAAATAATGAGAAACGTTCTCGAAATATTGACTTAATATCTCGAAATAATGAGAAACTTTCTCAAAATATTGACTTATTATCTCGTATGAGAAACTGCCATTACGACGTATTATGCGCTTAAATCACGCTATAGGGCGCCGGTGTTGGTGATTCATGCAAACGAAATTATGATTTACTATATCGAAATTATGACATGCTACTCATTAATCTGCCGCGGCCCGACACATGAATTGTGAACGCATTAAGGAGTATTTAACTGTGGTTTTAGCTATAATGAATAATTGCCTTATCTTATCTGAATTGCATTGAATAGCCATATCTCTGAGCAAACGCGCTCTTGAGAAGATTTTAAACAAGAACAAGCTTTGGTGCAGAAATATCAGAACAGAGGCGGCTGCATGAGGTGGCAACATTCATTGAACAACTTCAAACCTCTGTCAGAACACAGCCATAAAGTGCGCATCATATGCACGCGCGAAACTGCGTACCATTTGCACGCCAAAACTAGTTTCGCGCGTGCATATGATACGCACTTTATGGCTGTGTTCAGACAGAGGTTTGAAGTTTTTACATTCCACGACATTGCACACTCGTACTATTTATACACATTTTCGTGAGAACAGGCCTGTAGGCTATGTTTACACACACGGAATTTGTTTTCAGTACACAGTAAAATAAGTCATTATTTCTAGAAAGTTTCTCATTATTTCGAGATTTTAAGTCATTATTTCAAGAAAGTTTCTCATTATTTCGAGAAAGTTTCTCATTTTTTCGAGAAAGTTTCTCATTATTTCGAGATATAAAGTCATTATTTTGAGAAGATTTCTCATTATTATGACTTACAGAATCCAATTTTTTTACTCAACTGTGGCGGAAACGGGCTTCCATAGGTGATCGGTTGCAATTCACAAGCATAAATGCCGCTAACATTTACACACTGCACCTTTAAAGAAGAACCTCATATTTTTGTTAAAGCTTAAATGAACAAAAATAAGTGTTATTTGAGTTCTAGCTCCTAATTTTAGAGAGAATACAACGGCTCTAGGCCAGCTAGTTGTAGTTGGTCCATAATATGTAGAAATGGCATCCGTTAACATTTGTGTTCATTTCAACACTGATGTGCATGCTTGTTCTGGCACGGTGGTGTGTTTAGAGCCAATCACGTGAGCCTATAAATGTCATGTGACCAAGGATGACATCATGATGATGATTTGTTGATGACACCACATGATCACACATAATCCCAAATCCTCCACTAGCGCCTATCCTGTGACGTCAAAGACAGCTGATATGCGGGGGTGAGTAAAGTGACCTTGACAGAATTTTGGGCCCCCTTTCTTTCAGAAGATGAATGTGTTTCTTTTTAAGTTTAATAAGTTTAATTTATTAGTTAACATTTATATTATTTCAAGTAACAAAAACTTCAGTTCGTCCCTCCTTCACCCCCAAAACGAGATTGAGTTTAACCTATTGACCCATTAGATCACACCGGTGTGATTAGAGCGTTCAGTGCATCACTAATATTCAAACGTGCTTTCACGCTTTGATTGGCGTTGAGCCAGTGCTTTTCAGATTTCACAACTATTCAGTGTTTTCAACCACATAATGTTTATTTGAGGTCTCAGAGAATTAAATTAAGAACTGTAAAATGAAATGTCGACCCAGGACGAGCTGTAGGACTGAAGCTTTGAGGGTGTTGATGGACTCTCCATCTGAACCATCTGTGTTTGATCCTCATTCTGAATCCCATCTGGCATAGTCTTCGACAAAACGCGATTTTCTTAGTTTTTTTGTTCAAAATGTTGCTTTTTTAATTTAACTTACTCACATTCAGGCTAAACTCTTTTTTTTTTAAGCAGAAGCTTTGTTTTTATATTGATGTATTTATAAACTATTATAGCATTTATTAATATTTTTAATTCACATTTATTATGTTTTCACTATAAATGTACTTTGTTTTAGTAATTTTGTTGTGATTTAAACAATTTTTAGCTTTAATAATTTAAATTTTTTTGCCATAATAATTCAGTTAGTTGCCAACCATTGGTTTTGAACACTGGCTGGTTATGTACTTGCTCAAATTGATTTTGGATCATTTTTAACCAAAAAGTTATGGACTGCCACTTTAACAGTAACAACACTAGTTGTATTGAACCCAACACACTCCTTTAATAAACCATCTAGGCAAAGCATTAGCCAATTGCTCCTGTTATTGTGAAACCAGCCGAGAGCTGTGGCTAAATTACAGCCACTTTACAATAGTAATGACTATAACGAATGTTATGCACTCAGATACTCTGGATTTTTGAGAGGACCTTAGACATAAGTCATTTTTCATGTGTGATTCACTTGAATTATTCAACCATGTGTTTTAATTTATTCAGTAGCTCTCAGATCATCTCAGGGCTGCTTTATCACCCAAAAAATATGTTTTATCACCCAAAAAACAGTGAGCAACCTTATTGTGTACTGCATAAAAATACATATATTAGGAAAAATGCATATATTTTAATTAGCTCGAGAGAAAGATCTCCAGAATTGGATATATTACAGGTTCTTTTGGGTTCTGGCTCCGATGAGAAATGCATCCACGAGCAACACTTTGGGCCAGAAATCAACCGAACCAGACATTACACTCACATGGCAAGTGACTGCGTAAGATTCCAGGATGGTAAAGTCTTCACAAAAGGATTCTGGGAAAGCGCTCTTCATTCTGAGTTATCGAACAGGTGGCTCTTCTGACACATCCAAATCTCTAGATATGGCGCAGGTCCCTCTTTCAGTGTTTTTTTCCCACCTGTTTTACTGTCCAAAAGCTGAAACTCATATGTCTGATCACTTAATAAAGAAACAGCACTGCTCACCTCAACAAGACACATAATTTTGACATCCTCACTGCAAATTTTTGTAGTGTTTTTGTCTTGTTTACCATTACAAATACAATTTAATGGAGAAGCAAAATGACTTAAAGTCGTAAAATCTTGTTTTCCCTTTGAATCAAGTTTTTTTTCTCTCATTTTAAGAATAAACTCACTTCATTTAGAATTATTTCAGAAAACAAGACTTAATATCTACAGTAATTTTGCTTCACAAGTGTCTTGATTTAAGAATGTTTAGATAAGTACTGGAAAATGTGTAATTATTTTTGCAGTGCAGTCACTAAAGAGAGCATAGTTATGTATGTATCCTAAAAGTAAACAATTGAAAAGAAATATCTGAGTTTTGATTAAGCTAAAAGTAGGTTAAAATCTGTCAGAAGGATGTTATTTTCCTCTCATTACTCATTATATTAGCGTGCCATATCAGAACTCCCGCCAGAATTCCGCGCCAATTCCTGTGTCACCAGCCAATCAGAGCGCTTCACCGTGGCGACGAAAACAACAAGCGTCATGATCTCCGTAAGTATTCAAATTTAATGCATCAGTGACAACAAATATTATCCTTCAGTTCTTTCACGAGTTTTGACTCTATATTTTGTCCCACTTGTTATTCATGGGAGTGAGCCAGGATGGAATTATTTCCCTTTTTCCAAAGCATTCCTTAAAAATATCTCGCCTCAGACGTACATTTTCCGTTGTGAGGCGTCTATTGTTTTTAAATGAGAGTATTTAAGAGCTCTCGTACAGTGTAATAAACCCGCGCCCTCTGCTGGAGGACACATGCAAACGCAGCGATAAAGGAAAGACGTGCTTTTATGGTTCCCAAACGTTTCAGAAGTGTTTTTTATTCAATCTTTTTTTTTCGTTTATTTACTTTGTTTATTTATACTTTTATTCGTCTTTTTCTGACTTGCTATGTAAGCTAATGTAAGCAAATTAAGTACAACAGCTGGCTGTATCCCCTAAAATAAGTATTTTACCAATTACAAATATTATAATGAATATTAAATATGACGCATCTCGTCTTGTGTATGCCAATTTGGGAGCTGCTGCTCATGGAAATCCAGCCATTGCAGGACTGAAGTTCTGGCTTGCTAAATTGGATCAGTCTGTATTTATGAGCTAAGACTTGAAGTAACCACTTCTCAGCTCATTAAAAATCCCTTACGACATCTCTGGAAGTCAGTCCGACAGAATCCATCTTCTCTGCATACATTTATTATAATCAAATAACATGTGCCCTCTGTTGTGTAGGTCCATTAGATGTGTAAGTGGGTCCAGATTGTGTGTTTGATCCCGATCATAAAAGTCCATCTGGATGTTCTGGTTGAAGGTCACACTAATTCCTTCTACTTTATCAACCTGTCATTCCCAGAGCAGGAAAGGATTTACTTTACTGAACTTGAGATCTACTTGATAAACACCAAACCACTCAAATGTGTAAAATAGCCTACTTAGAAAGTGCACTCCTGTTTTATCGCTTGTTAATGAAATAATCTCTTTGACATCTCGATTTTGTGCCCTACAGGCAGCAATGAGATTCAAATACAGAGCTTTTGCCAAAGGTTTCTCGTGAGAAAAAGATCTCATGTGTCTCCTACTTTCAGAAGAAAAAAAAATGTCTCAAACTCTGCCAAACCTCAGTTTAATTTCTCCACATTCATTTCATAATCGTATACTCTTATTGGCTGACAACTATAGTCATTTGGGTTTTTATTATACAAAAAAAAGTATATATTTTAGAGATTTATCTCACTTGTTAATAGCGTTTTGTCCTCAAAGTACTGCAAAACATATTTTCTTCCTCTGTGTTTTTGTCTAATTTTCGAGTACAAGATACATTTACTTAAGAAGCAAAATGACTTTTTTACAAATGTAATTAATTCATGTGCATCTGCCAGTGGGGTCAGAAAAATGCACTTGTTTACCCTTTGAATTAAGTTTATTTTTCTGACTCCACTGGCAGATATTTGTTTTAAGCATAAACTTAATATCTTAAGTAATATTGCTTTGCTCAAATAAATGTATCTTGATTTAAGAGTGTTTAGATTTTTCCCAGTAATCTCAATGGCAAAAAGTGTCCCAATCAACCTGAATTCACCTAATTTGTCCTGGAAAACAAGGCAAAAATAGCATATTATGCATTGTCAACACCTTCAAACACCTGACAATCGTGCTTGCATAAACTCACCTGGCAGCAGAGCGCCGATCCACATCAGCAAGATGTAAGAGTACTCCATGAGTTCATGAATCAGTCAGTGTGTGTGCATGAGGTCCTCACAGCGAGAGCAGGTCTGAACCCGACTGAACCGCAGCAGAACTACATCTGAGAAGGAGGAGCTGACACGAGTAGGAGGAAAACAGGCCGAGCGTCCTCAAGCTCACAGCACACAGAGAGAGAGTTTGGAGCAGGTACCGGGTGAGGTGCGTTTATTAGACCAGACCGACCTTAGCAGCTTCCCGCATGCTTTTACTGCTCTCTCTCTTTCTCTCTCTCTCTCTCCAGATGTTCAGCAGTGCAAAAGGAAGCTCTCTGGACTTTACATCTGTCGAGAAACACCACAGAGCTCAACGACCTAACATAACTTGGTGATTTCCACTGTTTAAAGAAAAGAACCTCAAAAAAATCTAAATGGTTTCTTAAAGTTCATTCTCGTGTTGCATGAGACTTTAAAATCCATTTATTCTGAAAGAAAATATACATATCTGTTCTCAATGTCTATCTTAGTCTTGTTTTCTTGTAAACAAAACAACACAAAATCCTTAAAGCAACATAAATTCACCTCTGAATTAAAGGGATAGTTCACTTTGAAATTAAATTTTGATATGTTTTAGCTTACCTCATGGGCATCCGAGATGTAGGAGTATTTGTTTCCCCAGTAGTTTCAATTTTGATCATTTTAGGTCAAACCGTTCTTGTGTGTGCCTCACATAATGCAGGTCTATGGTCACCACCTCAAAGAGCACACACAGAGAAGTCCAAATTAAACAAGCCCCCATCGTAAGTACACACTGATGGCCTAAGACACGAAGCGAGCGGTTTGTGTGAGAAAACGAACAGTATTTATATCGTTTTTACCTCTTGTACACCACTACGTCCGACTGCTCTTTGAGGTGGTGACCATAGACCTGCATAATGTGAGGCACAGACAAGAACGGTTTGACCTAAAATGATCAAAATTGAAACTACTGGGGAAACAAATACTCCTACATCTCGGATGCCCATGAGGTAAGCTAAAACATATCAAAATTTAATTTCAAAGTGAACTATCCCTTTAACAATATTACACTTTTCAGAGGATGCATTTTTTAATATGTTCTGCAAAAATGTTTTTTTCTGTTTTTTTGTTTGTTTTTTTTTCAGAATTAAAGTGTTATTTTCACTCCGTATACACTCTTTAAAGACTGCAAGAAATCAAAAAATTGTGGCTTTAAGTTGCATGAAGCCTTATTTCGAATCTGTACATTTAATTTCATGCTAAAACCTCTGGACAAAAACCATGCCATGATTAGTTGTGCAATGTAATCGCTGCACTATAAAATAGTATATATATATTCAAAGAAAAACATGCAGTCAACTTGGATTTTAAGTACCGTAATTTCAACTTAAATTACATTAAAAGAACTTAAAAAATATGTTGAATCTTGTAACTTTATATAAGTTAAAGCAATGTAAAAACATGTTGTCATAACATATTGATCATATAATTTTTAAAGTAAATGCATCTTGATTTAAGAATGTTTTGATATTTGTACTGGAAAACAAGACAAGAAAAACTGTCCTTTAGTGTTACTTGCTGTTTGGTTATTATTTGTGAAACTTACTAGCGATGGTTTCAAAGTAAATCCTACACCGATAAGTTTTTTCGGCGTGTGGTTTAGTTTGTCCAATGTGGGCGTCACACACTCTTCTGAAAAACCTAAATAAACAGATGGATATTCTGGAAGCTGGTGAGGGGGATATAAAACTATAAAACACCGACCACAACAAAGACGCTCATGATTAGCCGTTCACCTTCATGACTCAATGTGTTTAAGAGACTCCAGACGTGTGGAGATGTTTGATACGCTAGAAAATCAAAACAAGATGATTAGCCCTCGAGATGCTCTTTACCGTAAGCCTTAGTGGAATAAACTTCCAGTTCTCAGTAAATCGTACGGTCGGTCATCATTTACTCACCATTGTGTCATTTCAAAGCCATGCGAAACAAAAAAAGATATAAAGGCACATAAAAGTATTCAAGAAGTCATATGAGAAATTTATCCCAAATTTAAGGCATAAATCACATAATTCAAGGTATTTGTTTTTTTTTAAATTATTTTTTTAAATGAAAAAATACATTGTACATGCTCTCAATATATTAAAAATATCTACACATCCTTAACAATCCTTGAAAGAAGAGAAATGCACCTCTGAAGCAAAATTGCATTAAGACTTGTCAACAGAGAATATATCTTTAATATGAGATTTTTTTACTTGTTTACTAGATAAAAACTAATTTAAAGTAAGACCATGCATGCACTTTTTTTTAAGAGAACATACGCCAATCAGGCATAATGACCCCTGACAATTGAAATGAATAACTGATGATCTCTTCATCACGGCTCCTGTTAGTGGGTGGGATATATTAGGCAGCAAGTGAACATTTTGTCCTCAAAGTTGATGTGTTAGAAGCTGGAAAAATGGGCAAGCGTAAGGATTTGAGCGAGTTTGACAAGGGCAAATTGTGATGGCTGGACGACATGGGTCAGAGGATCTCCAAAACTGCAGCTCTTGTGGGGTGTTCCCGGTCTGCAGTGGTCAGGATCTATCAAAAGTGCTCCAAGGAAGGAACAGTGGAGAACCGGCAACAGGGTCATGGGCGGCCAAGACTCATTGATGCACGTGTGGAGCGAAGGCTGGCCCGTGTGGTCCAATCAAACAGACGAGCTACTGGAGCTCAAATTGCTCAAGAAGTTAATTCTGGTTCTGATTGAAAGGTGTCAGAATACACAGTGCATCACAGTTTGTTGTGTATGGGGCGGGATAGCCGCAGACCAGTCAGGGTGCCCATGCTGACCCCTGTCCACCGCCGAAAGCACCAACAGTGGCACGTGAGCATCAGAATTAGGATAATGAAATTAACATTTAACTTCTACTCAGCCAACAGCAAGAAGGAAGAGGCTCACAAAATGATGGACTACCACCACTGACAGAAGAAGAGGAGATGGAGGAAGAATATTAAAATCCAACAGGGGAAGAAAAAAACAAGAAACTTGTTTATTTTCAACAAAACAAGAAAAAAAAATCATATCATTTTACTTATCTAGCTTCTTAATTTAAGAATTTTTAGATATTTAGGCTAGAAACAAGACAAAAATACTAAGTAAGAAAGAACATTTTTTTTCAGTGCACATATTCAGAAAGAGCTCACGTGAGAGTGAGTCAAACTTTCCTTACCTCTCTGCATACAGCTGCCTTACTAATATGCTCTGCATCCCTGATATTATATTGAAAACTATCATTAAAACACTGCTCAAATAAATAAGCATGTGGATATGGTAAGCAAAATAATAATACAAAAATAATAATAGTAATAAAATAAAAAAATCCTTTCCCGACATGAATATAACTTCCTACAAATTATTACAGCCTCTTCAATCTACAGGATGCTAGTTGTCATTTTGACAATGTCCTCTTGAGTAAAAAATATTCACAGTGAATGAATGTACCTGCACAGCAAAAAATGCTTTTCTTTTGTCTTGTAATTTCCAGTCAAAATATGTAAAGATTTTTAAAGACTTCCACATAAGAAATGCATTTTCCTGGGGACATAAGAAAAAGATAATTTAAGAGCATTTTCTAATTTTGCTAGGAAATCTTGGGTCCTGCCATCCATGTGGATGTTACTTTAACACGTATCACCTACCTAATCATTGTTGCAGACCATGTACAGCCTTTCATGGAAACGGTATTCCCTGGTGGCTGTGGCTCTTCCAGCAGGATAATGCACACTGCCACAAAGCACAAATGTTTCAGGAATGGTTTGAGGAGCACAATGAGTTTGAGGTGTTGACTTGGCCTCCATATTCCCCAGATCTCAATCCAATCGAGCATCTGTGGGATGAGCTATACAAATGAGTCCAATCTATGCAGGCCCCACCTCACAAATTACAGGATTTAAAGGATCTGCTGCTAACATCTTGGTGCCAGATACCACAGCACACCTTCAGGGGTCTAGTGGAGTCCATGCCTCGACGGGTCAGGGCTGTTTTGGCAGCAAAAGGGGGAACCAACACAATATTATAATATAGGCCTGATTGGTGTATATTGTCATGTTCAAAGAAGGAAGTGAAGTGAGGCAAAAAATCAAAAAGATTTATTAATAACAAAAATAAACACAAAACAAAACTCACAAGGGGGACAAATAACAACTCTAAAACATACCAAACTTAGATCAGGGGGAACAGAGGCCTGTTGCACAAAGCTAGCTGAACAAACTCTGAGTTTCAGAGTAGGTTTAGAGTTGACAAATCCAGATAAATCCAACCTGGTTTAGATCAAGTTCAATTGTTTCTCAAAGCTTGGTATAAACTTTCTCTGTCAATTCAGGTTTAATCCAGAGTTTGCAATTAACACTGAAGCGCATGCACCTGAAAGCGTGACACATGGGGCAAACAGCCAATCACAGTGTCTGTTCGATTCACTTCTCTTCTGAAGATTGAGAGATCGCTCTGAAAATTATCATGAAATTAAATGTGTTTAAAGCAGGAATAAACACTTATGCTGCAGCGTCAATTTAAGAAGGCAGCTGAAAGAATATCTGACTATATCAATGCATGATGTTAATCAAAGAAATATGCCTAATAATTATAGGTTCACAAAGAGCTCAAATAAATACACGTTGTTTGAAAGAATTATGAATGCATGTTTTATATTTATATTAATATTTGGCTACTTGTCAATATAATATAATTATATGAATATATTATGTGAATTAAAAGTAATTATAATTCATATATTATAAATATAATAAATTATTTGCACCAAAAGATGAGCAATTTTGTCTCTAAAGTTTTTTCACTATAAACTACTTTAGTTTGAGAGAAACAGGTGGTGTGAGTTTTACTTGCAGCTGATTGGTCCAGTTTGAGTTTGTGATCTCTAACCCAGAATAAAAGCTGCTCCAGAGCAGGTTAGCTGTGTAGTGTAAGTTACCATGGTGATTAACACTGCTAAAAAAAATCCACCTTCCACCTTCTGAAAAACCAGAGTTTGCTCAAACTAATCTCAAACTTACCTGGGTAGCAACTGAAACCAGCTTTGTGCAACAGGCCACAGGAGACATAAGACAATGATCTGACACAGCCTGCAAACACAAGGGGACATATAAAGGGAAAATAATCGAGAGGGAACTGGTGGGAGAATCAAACACTAATCAGATAACAAGGGGGAGGGAACAGACAGAGACATGAACACATGACCCAAAATAACAAAACACCACATGTGCTCCGCAAGACAGGACAGGCATGTGACATATATTTAATATGACCATTATTAATTGTTATAAACAAGATAAAAAAAAAGTACAAATCTACCAGTGCAGTTAGACAAAAAAAACTGTTATATTCAATAAAGATATAATCTATAAAAACATCCACTAATATCTAAGTGTTTCTGTCTTGTTTTAAGCATTTTTAGATATTTTAAATGGAAAACAGGTCATTGTAACTGCAGAGCACTTGGAGAACACGCGATTAAGAAGTTAGTGCACAAATGCAAAAAGAAAAGCCATGGAAAAATCTGGAATATGGATCAGCAGATGTCAGGTCACTATAAACCTTTAAATATAGACTTGTGGGTGTGTTTCAGCTCATAATGTTCACAGCCAAAAACGGCTACAATTAAACCTGCGTCAAATTGACCTCAAAATGAATCAGATGTGCTAAAATAACATCTGACAGCCACATCAAACAGAAGTGAAGTCAGTCTGAAACATGAGGTCATCTGTGTCTTTATTAAATCCTGTGACAGGGTGGAAGGGCGTCATGGAGTAAGTCTGTGCAAAGTTTGCAGTGGATTTCGTTCATCCGGGCCAGACGGAGCAGCATGAAGACGATGTTGTGTCTGCCAGATCAGGTCTGTTTCAGAGTTAACCCTGTGTGTGTGTGTGTGTGTGGGTGGGTGCGTGCATGCGTGTGTTTCACAGACGCATGTGTTTGTGTGGAATATGGAATCCATTATGAACAGGATGTTCCTTTCAGGTTGAATAAATTTCATGTGGGCACTAGGGTGTTGCCATGGTGTTTCTAGATACATTACATTTTCAGCATGTTGCTAAGGAGTTGCTATGGGGTTCTGGGTGGTTGCTAGGTGTCTTCTGGTTCTGGTCCCTCATTCAATGTGTGTCAATTGTTTCCACTTGCCGTGGTGCCTAAAGTAATTTAATTACTAAATACTATACTAATATTATATTTAAAAAATGCACGTTTGATATAAGCACCCACTGTAAACATTCAGTGATCCTGTATCGCTCTTCTCTCCTCGTCATCTCACTAACACTCCAGTGGGCGTGTCCAAAGTTGCAATGAAGAAGTAGGTGTTGATCTTCTGCAGAGGCGGTGTTATATATATATATATATATATATATACACAAACACACCAATCAATTCTGATGCTCACGTGCCACGGTGCTTTTGGGAGCCTTGGCCGCCCATGACCCTGTGGCCGGTTCTCCACTGTTCCTTCCTTGGAGCACTTTTGATAGATCCTTACCACTGCAGACCGGGAACAGCCCACAAGAGCTGCAGTTTTGGAGATGCTCTGACCCAGTCGTCCAGCCATCACAATTTGGCCCTTGTCTAGCTCGCTCAAATCCTTATGCTTTCCCATTTTTCCTGCTTCTAACACATCAGGACAAAATGTTCACTTGCTGCCTAATAAATCCCACCCACTAACAGGAGCCGTGATGAAGAGATAATCAGTGTTACTCACTTCACTGGTCATAATGTTATCTCCTTTTTTAAGTAAAATAACACTATATATATATTTCATTTTTAAGCTATTTTACCATCGTAGTAATATTTGTTGAGCTGGATTGTGTCCAGTCAGTAGTTATGAAACCGTTCCAGTCAAACGCTTCAGCAATCTGTTTTAAATAGATCTGAATGGAGCTCTTTTATCCAGGTTTAGCTCTCAGAAGTTGTTGTTTCTCAGAAATAGAAATCACTCTGACAGTAAGATGGGGTAAATCATTGGTTTACTCGTGTGATGGTGTAAGCCTGTCCTCTGGGAAATGATTTCTGAAGCCAATTGAAATCTGAACGTTCCCACAGCTACTGCAGTAAAATCCTTTGCTCTTATAAATATATTGTTTTCCTGTGACACTGCTGAGGTAATGACGATGGCATTCACTTTCAATTTTATATAGATAAATATTAAATTCCACAAAGTGGAGTGGTTTAAAACCCAGTTTCAACAGCTTCACTTTATGAAACACTTGAGTTTAAAACTAAAGACTCAAAAGAGCCAAATTTATATTAGAAAACAAATCTTTCAGGCTTTTCATGATGGATATGTGAGAGGGAAAATTAGTGTGTTTATTGTATGTTGGTGCGATACTGAAAGAAAAATGCTTGTGATAAGAGTGTGAGTGTGCTGTGCTGAGAGAAGAAAAAAAAACTCATTTAACAATGTTTGGTTAAAAATAACCCAACAATGTTCGAATTTAATTTTTGGCAAACCAACGGTTCCTACAATTTACTATAATATTCTATAGTATTTTTTCTTGTGTGCTAAGTCATGTTAACAACCTGCTATACAATGCTAGCAACAAACCAATTAATGCTAACAACACAGAAAAACATGTTACCAACATGTTAAATGTTAACAGTGTTAAAATATGCTAATTCATGTTAAATAAGTTTAGCAAACATGCTAAATCATGCTAGCAACATGTTATTAATGCTAACAGTGTTAACTCTTTACCCACCAAACTCGGAATTATCCGTTATTTGTGAGAAAACGCTTCCAGGCCTGACACGGAATTTCCGTGTTTCCACTGTTAGACACTAGGGGCGCTATTACGCATCTTCTGAATGAGTACTGAATCTCCAGATCAAAACACACGTGAGGAAGACGCAGTAAAACTCAAAAAAAGCGATCGTATGTAAGCAGATGCATATGCAAAATAATGTGATTGTCAACATTAAACAGCATATAAATCAAAACTATCCAATGTCACTGAATGAAATGTGGACCCAGGGCGAGCTACAGGACTGTGCAAGCATTAGGGGGGTTGATGGACTCGATCTCCATCTGTGTTTGATCATCGCTCTGAATCTGATCTGGATGCAGTCTTTCACAAAAATGTGATTTTTTCAGCTTTTTGTTCAAAATGTTGCTTTTTTTATGAACCTTACCCATATTTTAGTGTTGATAAAAAAGAATGCATGAAGCTAGAATAAAACAGTTTTTTTGTTTTGTTTTTTAAAGTAGAGTCAGCTCTTTCTTTTGATATATTGCATGCTCAGATATTCATAAAATATTCTACTAACTATAAAATTTTGGTGAAAATGGTCAAAAACCCTGGCGGTGGCTGGCAACTTTTTTTTTTTTTAAACGCTGGCAGGGAAAGAGTTAAAACATGCTAGCATCATGTTGTTAGGGGTATAACAGCTTAGAACCAGAGACCAGTAGTGAAGAACGAAGACAAAGAGTCAGGAGTGCAATTAATTAAAGAACATTTTTACTGAAGAATAGTTTACAGTTTCATCAGCAGAAGCCAGTTTCAAGTCTCACGAGGAGTTCGTAGGCCGCGCTTCCTCTCTACCGGTCTCGCTGCATCGCATACAATTGTCCCAACAGTTATACTGTTTTCAAGGTCTAGCCACGTGTATGATTCTGATTGGCTCAGAGAAAATGCACAGTCATGGTAAATTTCCACACAAGGATAGATAGCAGAGCATATCACTAAACTAGGCAGACTAGTTGTCGCCCCATGACTAGATTTAGATCATTGTTGACCTCGGAGGTTGCAGAAAGGCGTCTTCATGTCTGGTATTGTGTGCAGAAAAATTTCCATCTTCAATACTGTATTAGGCCTGCACAGATCATGCAACGCACACACACAAAATCTCCCCAGCATCACAGCTCTCCCAAGGTTGGAGAGTCTTAACTACATATCAACAAAGCACTTCACCAAAACATACTGATAGCATGTGCTTTCTCTCAGTCAGAGGTACAGACAGTAGTACAGGCAATATTCATCTTGATTCTTTAGTGTTTCAGTAAAAGGAAATATAAAATGAATAAAATATAATAAAAATGAAAGACAAATCTATATTTAATCTCTGGAAGCCGGGCTAAGTGAGCAAACACTGTTACTGCACTCCTAGCATGTTAGAGGTGTGTGATACCTCCAAAATCCAAACACACAACAACATGTTGCTATCAAGTGTTTAGTGACACATCACACAGCCCTAGGCCAGACCCTCGGTCGTCACTCAAAGACCAAACACAAACTTTAGAAAACATAAAAGAAGAACAAACAATCAGTAGTTCTATTGAGTAAAATCAACTGGAAATAATCATTAGAAATAGGAGGATATATATTAATTAAGGCTTTGATTATGAATCTGATTAAGATATTTACAGGTATATTGAAGCGGCAGGGGATTTCAGACTCCCCCCTTCAATACACAACATGTGGCCTTTACACGCAGGACTTTCAGGATCAGTTCAGTTTTACAGACTTCTTGTTTTGAGTCATATTTCATATTTAACTTTATTTTACATTGCAGCGTTATGAAGATGCAAAAGAAAAACAACAACATTGAGATTCACCTGTGAACAGAACAGGCAGATTTATTCAGCAAATGCTAAAGAGGGATCAGAGCTGATTTCAGCCTGACAGTCAGACACGGCATGTGTTATATAATCACCAGAGAGAGAGAGAGAGAGAGAGAGAGAGAGAGAGAGAGAGAGAGAGAGAAGCAGGAGGGAGGAGTTGTGTTTCCAGCATGTGTTTGTGTTCCAATCACAGACTCAACAGCAGCAGCAGATGTGTGCCGTTTACTCTCTCTGTCTCTCTGTCTTCCTTCTGTAGCTTCCCTTCATTAGATCAGCAGCAGAAGAGCATTCTGGGATTATTTGGCGCTCCAAAAGAGCAAATCTTCATGACCAAAGTTAAGGTAAGAGTTTGAATGAAGATGTCGGATATAAACTGTCAGGAAAGTGTATAGCTGAGAGGGAATCAGGGAAATTAATAAAAAATATGTTTATTATCAAATATTAAATCAAATCACCAATTAACTCCTAATTTATGTTGGCAAAAATTCTAAGAAATAAATATTAACGTTTCAAATATTTGACTTGATTTTGTTGGATGCAAAGCAAAATCTTATTTTTGTCTTGTTTTGTAGTAAAAAATATGTACTATAAAAAATGATTTTGTCAAATCATCTTAGATAATTAATGTTGTTCAAATAACATAATATTATGAGTTTCTGTTCAATCTCCTTCATTTTATCAACTTACATTTTTAATTTCAATGAACTCAAAATTTTTAGTCAGGTAACTTTTTTTAATTAAACCAACAATTTTTATTTTTTCAGTGTGGCAAGCTTTTCTCTTGTTTTAAGCATATAACTCATTAAACAGTGTTATATTAATGCAAGCTAATAAAATAAAAATCTGTTGTAAAATAGAATGCATCTTGTTTTAAAGAAATTTTACTGGTGAATGAGACAAAATACTGATTAAAAAGTGTTTTCCCTTTTCTTTTTTGCAGTGTATCTTCAAATAAAAATGATTATCCAATAAAAACAAGTAACAGCGATTGTGTGGGAATCTTGCAGAAAACACACACCCTAACCTTTCTTCATTTCTAGAGCTCTAGTTTCACAATCACACAAACGTGAGTTAAACTGCGATGGTTGTGCATTCAGTGGTGCTTGTGTTGTCTTTATATGAAGATATTAATATAATTCACTTCCGGTCTTGAGCAGAGGCCGCGGATGGATCCCCATTGTGTTTAAATCCCAGAAGATTGCTGTTCGAGTCTGATTGCGTGTGTGTTTGAGACCAAAAGAAGGAAACGCACGGGGGGCAAAGCAGGAATTGAGCTGAAACAATAGCAAACAATGAAATGCAACTCGCTAAAACACAAACCACAGGATGAGAGTATCACGCGAAAGTGCTTTCAGTCACCCCAGTAACATTTTGCATGTTAACATCCATGTGATCCTTCTAGTGACTATTCTTCATAGTTGTCAAAGTATTTTTTGACCTATATAAACAGGCGAGAAAACATTCATTTTGCATGTCTTTTCATCCACTATATAGGGAGCAAACGGCTGAAGAAGATTATGTGTGGCACATCTTTCTTCTGCAAATCCTCCAACTCATTAAATCGAGTTACACAATCTCGGCCGTCCTTGCAAACACAACGTCACCCGCTAGATTGGAGAGAGGGAAAATAGGTCATGTTCTCGCTTTCTGTGTGATTGGTGACGTTTGAACATGTGGGATGCGGCAGCTGTCAAACTCTGCATTGTTTTATAAACCTCACAGTCACAAAACAGAAACCTGAGAGAACTCTTAACCTGATTGTTCTTCATGGGTTCATAATGATTCTCGGATTAATCAGTGTGAAAAGTGTGTCACTATAAATAGATTGTATGAATGGGGGGAAACTGAATATGTGCTGATAATCCAGCATAAGAGCATAACCGGGTGAAACATTATTAACACTGCTTGTTTAGTCTGTGTCTCTAGTCTGATGAGTGTTTGCTCTGGTAACTGGTGATTTCTGTCCGTCTTCTGTAGATGTCGTGGCACTCCACGTACAGAAGCTCAAAGTTCCGGCATGTTTACGGAAAGGCGGGAAGCAGGGAGCAGTGTTACGAGGGAATTCCCATCACCCACAGCGTCCATGACAACCACTTCTGTGCAGTTAACCCCAAATTCCTTGCGGTGGTCACAGAGAGCGCGGGAGGAGGAGCGTTTCTCGTTATCCCACTTCATAAGGTAGAGTTAACTGAACTGATCGATCACCTGAAGCTGTGCATACTAAAACTAACTAGTTTAACCTTCACGTGGGCCAAACTAGTTAGTTTTAGTATGCACAGTACGATTATGCTTCACTTGGTTGGGTTAAGCGAGTTGGTTTTAGTATGCACATCATTATTATACTTCACTTGGTTGGTTAAACTAGTTCATTTTAGTATGCACAGTATGATTATTCTTCACTTGGTTGGTTAAACTAGTTAGTTTTAGTATGCACAGCATTAATATACTTCACTTGGTTGGTTAAACTAGTTAGTTTTAGTATGCACAGTACGATTATGCTTCACTTGGTTGGTTAAACTAGTTAGTTTTAGTATGCACAGCATTATTATACTTCACTTGGTTGGGTTAAGCTAGTTAGTTTTAGTATGCACAGCATTATTATACTTCACTTGGTTGGTTAAACTAGTTAGTTTTAGTATGCACAGTATGATTATTCTTCACTTGGTTGGTTAAACTAGTTAGTTTTAGTATGCACAGTATGATTATTCTTCACTTGGTTGGGTTAAGCTAATTAGTTTTAGTATGCACAGCATTGTTTTGCTTCACTTGACTGGTTAAACTAGTTAGTTTTAGTATGCACAGTATGATTATGCTTCACTTTGTTGGGTTAACCAAGTTTTAGTATGCACTGTATGATTGATTATGCTTCAATTTGTTGGTTAAACTAGTTAGTTTTAGTATGCACAGTATGAATATACTTCACTTGGTTGGGTTAAACTAGTTAGTTTTAGTATGCACAGTATGATTATGCTTCACTTGGTTGGGTTAACTTGTTAGTTTTAGTATGCACATTATGATTATGCTTCACTTGACTGGTTAAACTAGTTAGTTTTAGTATGCTCAGTATGATTATGCTTCACTTTGTTGGGTTAACCAAGTTTTAGTATGCACTGTATGATTGATTATACTTCACTTGGTTGGTTAAACTAGTTAGATTTAGTATGCACAGCATGATTATGCTTCAATTTGTTGGTTAAACTAGTTAGTTTTAGTATGCACAGTATGAATATACTTCACTTGGTTGGGTTAAACTAGTTAGTTTTAGTATGCACAGTATGATTATGCTTCACTTGGTTGGGTTAACTTGTTAGTTTTAGTATGCACATTATGATTATGCTTCACTTGACTGGTTAAACTAGTTAGTTTTAGTATGCTCAGTATGATTATGCTTCACTTTGTTGGGTTAACCAAGTTTTAGTATGCACTGTATGATTGATTATACTTCACTTGGTTGGTTAAACTAGTTAGATTTAGTATGCACAGCATGATTATGCTTCAATTTGTTGGTTAAACTAGTTAGTTTTAGTATGCACAGTATGATTATGCTTCACTTTGTTGGGTTAAAATAGTTAGTTTTAGTATGCACCTTATTATAATTATACTTCACTTGGTTGGTCAAACTAGTTTTAGTATGCACATTATGATTATGCTAAACTTTGCTGGGTCAAACTAGTTCGTTTTAGTATGCACAGTATGATTATGCTTCACTTAGTTGGGTTAAAACTAGTTAGTTTTAGTATGCACCATATAATTAAACTTCACTTGGTTGGTCAAACTAGTTAGTTTTAGTATGCACAGTATGATTATGCTTCACTTAGTTGGTTAAATTAGTTAGTTTTAGTATGCACCATATAATTAAACTTCACTTGGTTGGTCAAACTAGTTAGTTTTAGTATGCACAGTATGATTATGCTTCACTTGGTTGGTTAAATTAGTTAGCTTTAGTATGCACCTTATAAGAAGATATATAGGAAGATATATTGATATAAATATCAGGCTGGTAGTGAGAGATGGAGACACGTGTGACTGGTACAGACGCACAATCAGCCCTTTGTTAGAGTTATGATACTAGTTAGTTCAGTCCTCAAACGAACACAAACTCTACTGAATCAAAATCACATCAGAAATGTGTTTTATGGAACTAAATAGGCTGTAGTGAATTAGATGTTTTTATTTTGGGTAATGATGCTGCTCACATTTCTGTGGAACCACAATGGAAAGTTTGTTTGTTGAACCACATTCTGGTAGAAATAAGAACTGCAGTCAAGAGAATTTAATTTTAGACTTGCATGTATTTACATATGCAAATTAAATTGAGGTTGAAAAGTTGTTACACTTTTAGTGTAGTGGGTATATATTTAATTATACACACACACACACACACACACACACATATATATATATATATATATATATATATATAGATAGAGAGAGAGAGAGAGAGAGAGAGAGAGAGAGAGAGAGAGAGAGAGAGAGAGAGAGAGAGAGAGAGAGAGAGAGAGAGAGAGAGAGAGACTACAAAAAGTTTAAGGGATGATTATTGTACTGTAAAGAAGATACAGTTTAGTTAACACAGCAGAGCTATATGGGGTAAGTTGTCACAACAGAATCCTGCTGTATATTGACACTTATTTGAGAAGTATAGTTTGTTTGTAAATATGAAATATCACAAATAAATAATTATGTCTAAATTTACACCTCTTAAGACATATGTGACAACTTGTGACTCTCGTCTTAATGCATGTCAGTTTAATGTTCACTTTTTACCCAACAGATAAAAATTGATGATGTTGAATTTGCAGAATAAATGTAACAAAAATAATCAAATTTTAACGAGCTAGGCTTCACTAGATGTTACCAACTTACAAAAACACAGCTGAAGAAAATGTTTGACTCAAAATCTAACACCTTTCTCAGACAATCCTGCTCTAAAGTCTAAATATGAGGTCATTCTCTCTCAGCCAGGGCGAATAGACCCTCATCACCCAAAGGTGTGTGGCCACGAGAACTGTGACAGGCCGTTACCGCGTTCGTTCGTGTGCGGCTGCCTGCGCATGCTCAGTTCTGTTAGCTGGCGTGCAGTGATTCTGTACAGGAGATATAATCGGTAAATAGCTCTAGAGTGATGATAGTCAGAGGACAGTCAGACGGGTCAAAGAAGGCAGTAACATTATGACAGGTGGATTAGTGCTGCGACACCACTGATTTGAGCGATTCAGCTCCGATTTGGTGAACTGGGCTGGATTCGACGGTAGCAGCAAGTGAACATTTTGTCCTCAAAGTTGATTTCGTTCGTCAGAAGTTAGAAAAAAGCAGTTATGCGTATGATTTGAGCGAGTTTGACAAGGATCAAATTGTGATGGCTAGACGATTGGGTCAAATCATCTCCAAAAACTGCAGCTCTTGTGGGGTGTTCCCGGTCTGCAGTGCTTAGGATCTATCAAAAGTGCTCTAGGGAAGGAACAGTGGAGAACCGGCCACAGGGTCATGGGCGGCCAAGGCTCATTGATGCACGTGGGGAGTGAAGGCTGGCCCATGTGGTCCGATCAAACAGACGAGCTGCTGGAACTCAAATTGCTCAAGAAGTTAATGCTGGTTCTGATAGAAAGGTGTCAGAATACACAGTGCATGGGGCTGCATAGCCGCAGACCAGTCAGGTTTGGTCATAATATTTTGCCTAATCGGTGTATAATGTTGACAGTGCAGCCTTGATCAGATACATATAATAATATCTAAGTAATACTAAAATAAAACTTCCCTTGATTCCAGGTGAGAATCTGGCAGATTCCTGATGGCGGTCTGAGGAGGAACATGACAGAAGCTCTGATGATCCTGATTGGCCACAGCCGGAGGGCGGGGCTTATTGAGTGGCATCCCACCTGCAGCGGCATCCTTTTCAGCGCCGGATATGACTGCAAGGTAACCAAGACAACCAGAACTAACCCGCTGAGACCTGGATGATAAAACAATGATGATATTTTGTTGTTTACGGAATAGATTCTGATTTGGAATCTGGAAGAGGGCGTGGCTGTGAAGATGATTGACAGCCATCCAGATGTCGTCCTCTGTATGTCCTTCAACACTGATGGAAGTTTACTGGCCACCAGCTGCAAGGATAAAAAACTGAGGATTATCGATCCACGTTCAGGGAAAGTTCTTCAGGTTAGTGCAGACGGGACATACCAGAGCAAGCCAATAAATGTTATTTTTGTACTATTCCAGTTTGGTGTAATTGTGTATATATATATATATAAAATTTAAATAAAAATAGCCATATATATTTTTATTTTTTTATTTTAACTGTACAGTATATTTATCTGAAAATGTTTGTTTAATTAAATATATCTAATTACATGTTTGCATTTTTCCGCTCTGGTGTCACTTGAATTATTATATATATATATTTATATATATATATATATATATATATATATATATATATATATATATATATATATATATATACAATTGTTTATAATAAATAAAAATATACAGTATCTATATTTTTATCTAATTAAATGTACAATTTTATTTTACATTTATTTTATATATTTGTATATACATTTATTTATATTTTACTGAATGTTTTATTATTATAATTTGTATTATTTAATTTAATAATTAATTGGTTTATGTAATTTAATATATTTTGTCGAAAATAAATGTTACAATTCTATTATATATATATATATATATATATATATATATATATATATATATATATATATATATATATGTGTGTGTGTGTGTGTGTGTGTGTGTGTGTGTGTGTGTGGTATTTATTTATATTTTACAAAATATATATATTTTATTTTCTTATTTTATAATTTAATTTATTTGCTTAATATTGAAATGTTTTTATAAACTCCCATTTCCCAATAATTCCAACACTGCTTCAGGTTTTTCGAGGTAGTTTATCTGAACTGCTCATTATATTTTATTTTAGCCTGTTTGTTTACTTACCGTATATATAATTTGCACATTCAAACAGGAAGCAGACTGTAAAAACATCAGAGTGAACCGTGTGGTGTTTCTGGGAAATATGAAGCGCGTCCTCACCACAGGCGTCTCCAGGTGGAACACCAGACAGATTGCATTATGGGATCAGGTAGAGTCTAAATGGTTGAATGTCACTAGGCCGACACAAACAAGTCAATAAATTAATCTGGACATTTGTTTAAATATGTAGGAGGACCTGTCTGCACCCGTCATGGAGGAAGAGATCGATGGGCTGTCGGGTGTCCTCTTCCCGTTCTATGATCCCGACACGCACATGGTCTATCTGGCTGGGAAGGTGAGCGAGCCTCCATTAAAAGAACAGTATTTGCAAGTATAAATAGCATATAACAACTATTTACACTTAGTGGAAAGAAAACTATGACCGAACATGTGTAGAACTGCATGCGTAATCTTACTGTCAAGATCACCTCGCGTCCACAGGGCGATGGGAACATCCGGTATTATGAGGTCAGTCCTGAGAAGCCCATCCTGCAGCTTCTGATGGAGTTCAGGTCTCCGGCTCCTCAGAAGGGTCTGGGTGAGTTACTGCAACACCAAACACATGACAGGAGGGTCGTAGAGCGGTGCGATTCTGGATACACTGAGAATGTTTTCCTTTCAAATAGAGATTGCGATTCTCCTACGATTCTGAGCTAAACAAAATAACATGTATGTCTCTGACAAAATATTAATTGCTGCAGTCTATGTTAAAATGTTTAATTAATCTGAATGAATTATAAAAAAAAAAAATGGATGAATGAATGATTCAATGACTCACTCAAGACTTCACTTGTTTCATGACTGGATGAATAAGTATTTTTGAATGAATCTCTTGAATTAATTATTCAATAACTCACTCATTAAGACTTCACTCTTTTCATTAATGGTTGAATCAGCGTTTAGGAACAAATCTGTTGAGTGACTGATTCAATGACTGACTCATAAAGACTTCACTTGTTTCATTATGGTATGAATCAGTGTTTTTGAACAAATCTCTTGAATGAATGATTCAATGACTCCCTCATAAAGACTTCCCTTTGTTCATTACTTGATGAATCAGCATTTTTTAACAAATCTCTTGAATTAATGATTCAATGACTCACTCATTAAGACTTCACTCTTTACATTACTAGATGAATCAGCGTTTTTTAACAAATCTCTTGAATGAATGATTCAATGACTCCCTCATAAAGACTTCCCTTGGTTCATTACTTGGTGAATCAGCATTTTTTAACAAATCTCTTGAATGAATGATTCAATGACTCCCTCATAAAGACTTCCCTTGGTTCATTACTTGGTGAATCAGCATTTTTTAACAAATCTCTTGAATTAATGATTCAATGACTCATTCATAAAGCCTTCACTTGTTTCATTGCTGGAAGAATCAGCGTTTTTGAGCAAATCTCTTGAATGAATGATTCAATTACAAATAATTTTTTTGAACAGTCTCTTAATTGTTGTCACCTACTGGTGTAACAGTGTAATTGATAGTTATTATTTGAAGATCCAAGTTACTCTTAAAAGGATTTGCTCTATTTTGATCGCTGCCATTGCCATCAGTGTTTATATCCCAACTATAAGCTTTTATCCCAGTATTTCTGTGATAATATAAAGGTGGAGGTGATAAGTTAAGGTTAGGATGTTAACAAGTCTGATCTGGCGTTGGTTGCATGCAGGTTTGATGCCCAAACGCGGCGTCGATGTGGGCGAGTGTGAGATCTTCAGGTTTTATAAGCTTGTGACTCTGAAAAATCAGGTGGAGCCTGTTTCCATGATCGTCCCGCGCAGGGTGAGGGAAACCAAGATTTAACTTTGAGCTTTAAAGACAAGATGAAATGAGAAAGTGTTAATTTGATCTAGATTCCACTGATTTGTAACAGACTGAAAGTAAGCCATTATGCACTGAGAAATCTTCCCTTCTGTAATATTTAATGATCATCCGTGTCTGCTGCAGTCGGAGTTGTTCCAGGAGGATCTCTTTCCCATGACAGTGGGCACAGAATCAGCCCTGTCGGCCGCAGAGTGGCTCAGTGGGATTGACAGAGGTGACGTCTTCATCTTCATATTTATCCGGGTATAAATGCATTAATAAACATGATCTGAATGTACAGATGTGTGTGTGTTTGTACAGGGCCAGTGCTGATTTCTCTTAAAGAAGCTTATAAACGTCCAAATCCAGCAGGTCTCAGGGCATCGAAACGGGACAGACGGACAGTGAAGGGCATCGACTTACTGGAGAACATTTCTCCAAACACAGACAAAGAGGTGTGTGCGTTTACCATTCATAATATGATGCGTGTATAAAGGAGGAGGAACGAAAACAACTAGTTTGGAATAATTAATAAATAAATTCTGCTCACCCAGGCTGCATTTATTTGAGCAAAAATACAGTTTTGAAACATGTTGTGAAAAATGTTAAACAGAACAGAAAAAAAAAACAGTTAAAAGTTTCTGTAGAAACTGTGATATTGAAGCCATAAAGTTAACTTTAGTTTTGTGTATATTTCATGGAACCAAGTAAATAGGCACATCTCACGAGGCCTTCATTAATTAAGATAATGTATTATACAAAAACTGTAACTGATATTCAAACATGACATGTGAGTTTACCTCTATGTGCTTGTGTGGGTAGATCAAAAACATTATTAATAGAGAATAAAAGTATTTTTGTGAGTATTTTGGGGTCTTTAGATCAAACCTGTGCTGGGTTTTTGTTTCTTACGAAACAAATACTGATTGAGCCATCATAAATCACATATTTATGATGGCTCAATCAACAAAAACAAACGTGTGTGTGTGTGTGTGTGTGTGTGTGTGTGTGTGTGTGTGTGTGTGTGTGTGTGTGTGTGTGTGTGTGTGTGTGTGTGAGAGAGAGGGAGAGTCTGTGTGTGCTATCTCAATGCAGAACATGTTGCTCAATATATTGATTACTGGGGTGTTTTCCCCAGGAGAAACACCTTTGTGAACTGCTCAGTTTGCTCTCTAATTAAGCTTTTGATGCCCGAGACGATGAGATATCCCAGAGATCACATGTGTGTTTTACAGCTGCTGAAGATGGTCTACCGGCAGCAGGACGAGCTGAGGAAACTCAAAGATGAACTCGGAGAAAAAGATGAGAGAATCCATCAGCTGGAGCTGGAGCTCAAGAACCTGAGAAACACGTGACGAAGAAACAGCTGATAAACCATGTTATTAAAAGCACACTAAGGAAATAACTGTTTTATTATGATTGTATGGATTTATTTTTAAATTTAATAACGTTATTGAAGATGGATGTGATTTTTGAAGTGCTAGTTCTCCCAAAATATTTAATTACGGGCATTATTTACTCACTCCCATGCTGATATTTTTACTGTGGAATTGATTGAGTTTTGCAGAAGAAAGAAGCTCAAACAGGTGAATGTTGGAATGATGGCATGTTGGTGAGTAAATTATGACTGTTCATATTTTGGTGACCTGTTGCTTTAAGATACTGATGTACAAATTAAGTCTTGATGTGTCCTTTTACAAACAACTGTGAAGATTGTGAAGTTCTTCAGGTTGTCTGCCAGAAGATGGCGCTAGAGGAGAGCGTAAACTGCAAAGACCTTCCTCTCAAAATCTCAATCTGTTCTACAAACACACGAGACGTTCCTACTCCGTGATTGTCATTAATGCTGGCATGTACATATGTAAGTACGACATGACATGTTTACCCTAAGAAATAAAATATTCCTCAAGAACATTCTCATGGAATCATTTTCATATTCTGACGAGAGACTTCTTTACAATTTACCTACTATCACTCCATCAGCTTTCAGGCCGCTAATGCTAAACGTGTGATCGAGCTAACGCTAAACGTGTTAGACTATATTTTTTAGTAAAATTAGTAAAATTCCATTAGTAAAAATGAGTAGTCAACCAGGACTGCTAATTGAGATCACACATCAAATGGTAAGATAGTAAAGTTTGACAAGACCAACTTTGAAGTTTGCTTGAAAAAAAGCCAGAAATTTTAAGTAGTTTTAAAAGCTTTAAGTCTGAATGTTTTCAGTTTGTAATGGTTTAAAGTTTGCGCTTAGTAGTTTTAAAAGCTAGCTAGTTAAGATAGATGGATAGGCCTAGATAGATATAAGGTGATGATAAATAGAATGACTGATGATGGATAGATAGATAGAACGACTGATGAAAGATATATTGATGGCTGGATGGATAGAACGACTGATGAAAGATGGATGGATGGAACTACTGAGATGATAGATAGATAGATAGATAGATAGATAGATAGATAGATAGATAGATAGATAGATAGATATTAGAATGGCAGCATAATATGAGCCCCTCCAACTATCAAAATTAAAATGTATTGTTATGAGCCTTGGCTCATTTGAACTTTAAATCTTTGGGATTTTTCTGAGTTTTGATCATTTTTAGGAAAACCATAAGTCGGATCAGTCTAAAGATAAACCAACTCCAGTCAGAACAGTGTGAAGGTCAAGTCTTTGGTGGATGTAGCTTGAAAAGTCTAGGAGGAGTAGCATTTAGAAATGCAGTCTAAGAAGAAGAATAAGAAACATAAATAGTAATCAGTAAATTGGCCAACCTAACTAGTCCACACAAACCACCAAGAAAACAAAACACATATATTGAAGTACTAAATCACCAGGCCACTAATCTAATAAGCATCGCGTTTCTATAGTACAAAGAGCGACTCATTCATGTTTACTACAAAAGAGAATTTGTGGGGAGATTATAAAGGTTTATTTCTTTTTAAATTATCTATAGTGTTAGTAAACCACGACCAGATTGTTAAAGCTGAGAAGAGAAAGTCACCCACTCACAGGGTTCAAAAGAAAAGATCCAAAACGTATTTTCCTTCAGGATCCGTGGCCTGAATGTGGATCTCTCACCTCATTTAAAATGAATGACAGATCCTTGTAAACAGTCACGCAACGTCTGTAACCTCCCACAGCATGTGTCCTGAAACACAACCAAATCGCTTTGAAAACGTCCGCCAAGGATCCGCAGAAAATGTCAACGATGCCGCTCCAGTTTCACATAAAATGGAGAATTTGTGTCATTTGTCTCTCTGTGGCCAGAATGAAATCACTTCCATCTGAATATTTGAGGCTGGAATCCAATCTCAGAAGATGAACATCAGCAATATCTTTTATTCTCAGAGCTACCATGATAGCAGGCAGGGTCATTAAGAAAAGCTACGAGTGCCTTGGGATACAAAACATAAATGTTAAAAGTAATGGTTAAATGTAAAAAAAAGTCCTATCTTTGTTGTATTCCCTTTCTCTTTAGAATGTGCATGATAAACAGACCGAAATGTATTTAATATTTGCTGTTAATATTTCAGCAATCATTTCATTGTGAATTTTCTATCAATTGTTTAGCATTAGAATTAGCAGTCCCAGATCACAAATGAATCACCCTTTGGATATAATCGGTCAAATGGTTCACAAAAAGGTCTGAAATTGTTCGCGATTCAGTTTGAGTCATTTGGACAGTTTGGCACTGATCCGATTGCAGCGCTTTCTCAGTATAACATAAGTTAGAAAATAAAACTATTTAGGCAGTTTATTAATGAGCCCCTAAAGGGACACGGAGCTGGAAGAATATGAGATGGGAGGAATTTCAATGCTTTCGGGCACACTCAAGAAAGTTTTGCGTTCCCTGAGATGCTTTGTGTTCGCATTGCAAAACTCAAAAAATCGCAATCACTTTTGACCATCAGGTGGCGCTGTGCCCAAAATGATGTGGTGTGGTAAAAGTAAGGTGACAAATTTGTTGATGCAGTATATGAAAACCATTTTTTTATACATCGACACGAAATCCATAACTTTTGCTGGCATGGTCTGAAGATGACTGAAAAAAAAATGTGGGTGGGTACTCTCTCAGAAAATATTTACTTGAGAAGATACCATTTACATTTGTTTGCCTTCCATTTGTTTAATGTCTGGTTGGGCCAGACAAAATTATGGAAATCACTGAATCTTTCATAGTAGCAATAGTGTAGGGGTAAGACGCATGACATTAAGTTTTGGCGCAAATCGACCCGAGGTTCGAATTCGCCTTTTGCAGAACCCGCTCTACTCCCTTTTACCATCACAAATAAGATCGGGAAGACATTTATTTTCAATAAAAATCAAGAAAATGTTAGAAAAGTGGAAATAAAGTGTCTAATAAATGTTAGGGGTAGGTAAACAGACATGTGCTAAATTAGAGACAATAAAAGTGAGTGGGTCTAAAATCATTGGTCGTAAAAAGTGGGTATGTCTTGTTCCACACACATCCAATGGTTCCGATGCCCATGTATGACACGATTCGATTTTGGTGAAAATCGGTCCAATGGTCTAGGTAGGGGGAGTTTGAAAAAATGGATTTTTAAAGAAGATCAAAATGGCGGACACAAATGTCCAGCCAACAAAATCGGTATATGTTCTCAGCACGACCCAAGGAATCTATTAAGACCAGTTGCATTACAATAGGCTAATTTAATAAAAAGTTATTAACATTTTGAAAATTGTATTAATAACTTTTGGCCACAATGTGGCTCTGCCCTGAAAAATTTTGAGTACTGTCAGGGCATTGGTGCTGAAGACACATACTGAGTTACGTTCTTTAAAAATCCATTTTTTCAAACTCCCCCTACCATTGGACCGATTTTCACCAAAATCAAATCGTGTCATACATGGGCGTCGGAACCATTGGATGTGTGTGGAACAAGACCTACCTCCTGATCATTTTGGAGATATAGCCTCACGTCCATTTTGGCATGCGCTTCATTGAATTCGCTTGAACGTTATTCAAGAACGGTTTGACAAATCAACTTGAAATTTCCTAACTTTTTGTCTGCATGGTCTGAAGATGATCTGGTAAATTTTTGTGAAAATCGGACTGTCTTTGATTCAAATCGGCTTGAGCCACGGTATCAGAGAAAAAAAGAATTTTGTTTCTAGGCCAGAAGTTATTAACATAAATGTGAGTGCAAGTGGTGGCGCTAGAGAGATTGAGTTAGAGACTCTAAATTTGCTATGGTGACAGGTCAGACTGTCCTTATCTATATGCCATATTTCATGACTCTAAGCGGTTCTATGGGCTGCCTTGGACTTCCAGAGTGGAAGAAGAAGAAAAAGAAGAATAGGAACACTTACGATTACAATAGGTGCCATAACACCTTCAGTGCTTGACCCCTAATTACAGGAGCACTTTTTTGATGAGGTAATGATGTAAGGCTAGAAATTGTAAGTGTCCTAGCTGCTTTAATGTCGCTCAGACACACTTGGCACACATTGTCCTGCTTTCCAGAGTTAATATGATCTTTGTCGGCCAAGAAAAAGACAATTACATTGGTGTAATCGATCTTTGAGACTGCAGAAGATGTCATGATGTCTTCGTAATGTGTAAGTGAGCTTTTAGTTATGGGATGGGCTGGATGATGGCTTCATCTGATCTGAGGGACAAAATTAAGCCATATTGTTCATGCATAAATGTAGGCAGAGCACTTAATTTTGTGGCGAAAATTGATTGAAAATGCGCAATGGCCAGGCATGATCTGCTTTTATTCGGCCGGTTTGAAAATTATGAGAACGTTATCAATGTCATTAGAAATGGCTGGAAATGGCAGAAATAATGACCAGAGTGACTGACGCATTGCATCATGATAAACTGTTTAGATCAGCTAGACAGCATAATTGAAGAAATAAGCTTAAGTGAAATCAATCTTAGCGACTGTTGAAGGCGCTGGAGTAAAGATTAATGTCATCTCAGTCTTAGGAATAAAAATTTGCCTCATCCATCTATCTAATGCGAAGACAATACATGAAAAAGAATAAGTATTATTTTCTGCAGTTATTTTTCAACTATTTTCTCATTTAAATTGTTTTAAAGAACAATTACTTTCACATTTATTCCAAGGACTTTCTTTTCCACAGACTTTCACGTTTGTCCTACTGATTGTGGCTTTCATCTCACTATTTTACTCGCTAATTTGCATCTGAGCCTATCAAAATCATCTCATCAACTTCAAATTACAAGATGATGAAATAATAACGGTTGCACGGCATTTAATTTGATTGTGGATTGATTCAAATGTTCTCAGCCTGATTTGATTTGCCGTGCCATTTCTGAGCTGAGACATTGAGTTGTAAAATGTCTTGCATTTGTTTAATTTGCATTTAAAGTTTACATACTTTCTCATAATCCCTTGCATTGTTAGCAAACGATTTTTAGGTTTATTTGAAGGCCGTTCAGCAGACCTTTCTCAAAAGTGAATATGGAGTGTGTACACACTATAAAACAGTTTATGAGGTGCGAAAAGGTTTTATTGGGAATTTTTTCAGTAGCCAAGGAAGAACGAGAGGGCAAGTTGAGTTCAGCAAGGTCGTTTGAGGAATTTCTCAGTGGGCTGATACTCTAAGACCAGAGAAATGTTTTGAATTTTATGTTTCTTGGCAACCATCTCGCAACTTTAGTCAGATTTTTATGTTGTCCACCAAGTGTTGATTCTTGGTTTGTTTTTTACAAAGTTGAGGTAAGTTACATAAGCCATAGATATTTCACATACTAGGAAAATAAAGGGTTAGAAAGCACTTCCCTGTATTTTAACATATAGCTCAACATTTCCATTAAGAACATCTCCAGTTTTCCTGTTTATTTGACGGATTTGAAGCTGTACATTTTAGAAATGCATCAACTTTTTAAATTTTTTTTACGAAGTCACTCATCTGTGTGAATTATTGTGCAAACATCACCAGTTTGGTGTATTTACAGACGTGAAGTCTCTGACTGAGAGAATTCTCAGCGTCTTTTAACTTTCTACTCGAGAGGAAATCAGATTCCAAATGTAATTCTTGAAGGTCGGGTCGATTCCACACCGTCGACCTCATCGTGATGACATCGGATGAACAGGACGTGAGGCCTGAAATATCCTTTTTCCAGGCATTGTGCTTGACGGCGTTGGCTTTGAATTAAAGAATGTGTGGAAGGATGTACCTTTAACCACGAATATACATTCCAGGGTTTAGACGCGGACTGACATTGTTGTCCAGTAGCCCATTATTGTGTCTTCTGCGGTTTGCACTGTTAAATCGATATCGTCTGTCCTAACTAACCTCTCTGAACTTCATTAAGTCCTGAACTGCTGTTGGTGCAGCTTCAAATGTGCTTTGATAACTTAGTTAGATCTCCTTTGTGGCCGGTGCCATTGATTTGAATCAATGTCCAAGGTATAAAATGGCAAAAATCAAGTCTGATGGGTACATTTTATGACCTCAGCGTGTTCTTTTGCAATGTAATATTGCATCATGAGCTGGGGAAGTTTTGTGGGAACATTTCAGAATGTCTCTGTTAATCTATTTTATATCTATGATTAAATACTAATATTTAATAAAAAGGGGTTTTGGCTGCTGCCAGTGCCAGTTAATTTCATGACTTTCAGTTAATAACATGTCGAGGCTTATTCATTCCAATAATGAAGCAATCCGTTCTGATGTTCCTGTTCATACTGTACCAGGGACGAGTTGGATTTCATTAAAATATTCAATAATTAAAAACATACCAGCCACTATTTTATTATTTATTTATTTAGGAGGGTTAGAAAATGTATTAAATGTATAATTCAATTGTTCTTTCAATTAATCTTAATTTAATGGGAAGGAAATTTTAAAATTCTAAAAAGTTTTCCTAGGACAATGACTTCTTACCTCAAAAGAAAATTTTAATCCTTGGAAAAAATTTCATTTCTATTCATGTTAACTTGTGTAAGTGGCATTGAGAATTCACAATTTGCTTTTACATCCGACTCATTTATATATCACGCCACAACAGGAGGACATAATATGATTAGGTGTATTTGATTCCTGCAAAATTAAATAAAGGGAGCCTGGAGCTCTAGCTGTGATTTATTATGGAGGCCATGGGGAGAAAAAAAGAACATGCTTTACATGCAGATGCTGTTTTGCAGGGGAGGAAAATTACGCTGGGCATAGCAGACGGGTCTATCCATCACCCCTCTGCCAAAACGCAGAGGAGATGGAATCTGAAGTGTCCACAGAAACACCTGTTATTGCAAAATGCCATGTTTGAATTATAATTCAGAATCAGTGCAGCTTCTGAGGTGAGACATGCCCCTAGTGAGTCAACAAACACACAAGCAATTAAAAAAGAAACATTGATCAACTTTTACTGATGGCAAAAGTGTAGTGATGCACAATGTGTGTTTAAATGAAGGAGGACTAATGTTTTGTTCTGTTCTGTTCCTTTGAGAGCTGCATACATAGGCCGTATCTTAAAGGTGCAGTATGTAAAATGACAGCTAGTGGTTGAAATGTGGTACTGCAGTCTAAATTCAAAATATAGTTTGCCCCGCCCCCTCCTCCTCAGACTTGAGGCTCACGCACTTTGCCAGTTTGAGGACACGCAACAGGAACGAGCGCAATTGACAATGGAAGGCGAGGAGACATACTGAGTTGATGAGTTGATTTATCCACATTTTAATGTGCTTCTCTTTATAGAGATTTTTAGATAGATGTCAAGGCTTTTTAGGTCGGGTAGAATCTGCGATCTCTGACCCAGTTTGTTTGCGCCATGTCTTCTATGGCAGCAATACGCTGTGTTTTCAATACAATTGGGTAAACTGGCAAAATGCATTATCACACAGACAAAAACAAAAACAGACATTCCGAGACGGAGCGCACATTTCTAAGTAAAATAAATGGCTGCAGCATTGTTTTTCAGAAAAACAAGTAGGTATGTGAACTTAGCATGTTTCCTAAATATCTGCAAACATATTTTTATGCTTTAGTACAGTCAAAAACTTACATACAGCACCTTTAAGGCATCATAGATGATCAAACAATTAAAAACATGCTGGTCAAAATGATTGAACTCTGGTACCACTACGGTTATAAACAGTAGTGCATTTAATGGCACTAAAGTCATATTGTGATTTATTTTCAGGAATCTCAATATTTTAATATTTAATTACACATTTTATTTTTTTTATTACACAGTAATGTGTAATTAAATATTAAAATATGAAATGTATTTACTTAGTCAAGGTTTTGGGTCTTAATTTTACAGTTATGAAAATTAAAAATTAAAAACAATTCAACTGAAAGTTATGCTGTGTTTATAATGAACTCTTGGTTCAAAAGATGAAGGAAAACTTGATTCCTTGGGCCTATTGCACAAAACTAGGATAAGGGATTAAGCTGGGATATCTTGATGATCTTGTCATCTGTATGCAAAATTTAGTACACTGTTGTCATGCAAACTTACCCTAAAGGCACACTCACACCAAGAACGATAACGATAACGAACGATAACTGTATATTAGCGGATAAATTGAGCCAGGATCACCATGATATCCCGGCTTAATCCCTTATCCTAGTTTTGTTGAATAGGCCCCTTGTTATAAGCCAACAAACAACAAAAACAGGCTAGGTGAGAGAAATGTTGTTTTGCACTGCACTGTAAAAAAAAATGTCTGACATATTGGCTCAATAAATGTCTTCCAAATAAATATCCCCATACAAAAATATGCATTGTACTATATTCATTGGTTAAGGTCTTCACTTAAATTCTAAAAATATATTCACTGAAACATGTTTAATTGTGCTCAGTCAAGTGAAAAACCTGTTGGCAAAAAACAAACAAACAAAAAACTTTAAACGCATGCGCAAAATGCGCCTGATGAGAAAATCCGTTGGTATGGAGATTTCAAATGCGGAAGCGCGGGAGAGCGAGCAGAGCCGAACCATCCGTTGGGTGCTGAAGACCGAAACAAACATTTCCAAAAGCATACAGATATTTATCTCTCGCGTTTCAAGAAGTTATGGTGAGTATTTAGCTCTGAAATTGTTTTCCAACGTTTTGCTTTAGGACCCTGTATAAAGTTTAAAAGGCATTTTGTAGAATCGCGAGTTCATGCATTGGTTTCATAGTAATTGATTAACATGTATTATTTTAAGGGAATGTTTATGTGTATTTTAGTGTTCACAGCATAAAATGGAGGTGAGTATTATGACCAGATATTGAGGATTTATGTCTTCATTCATATCATTTGTTAGCATTTTATTAAAAATAAAGGCGCTTTAGCATTGTCTGTTGCAAAATATCAATTCACATTTTTAAACATGTACTATGAGCTTGGGTTGGGGAAAAATGCCATTACAAATAACTTTAATTTGAGTATGAATCCAGACTTATAAGATTCTGAATAAATCTTTAATTCTGTGAAAAACAAAAATAATCTGGGTAAATACTTTTTGAGAAATTAAAAAAAGAAAAGAAAAAGTGAGAGTGAGTAAAATATGACAGAAATTATATTTTTGGGTGAACTATCCTTAGAAGGTTTATGAAAAAGCCTGAAAAGAGACAGATTGTGTCTTGCATTGTTTCTGAGAGATATTCAACAGCCAAACCACCAGAGATAACCAAAAAGTTATAAACACTGACCAATTGTGACAGACAGAAAGCTGATGTCACGTGCCCTCTCTCAGTCAACCATGAAATCACACAATAAACACTCGTTTCCTCACACTTGCCTTGTTTTTCTTCTCTGTTTATGTCTGCTGGTCTCAGTAATAACTATTCTAAGCACGAACCCCCATTCCACCGTGAGGTCAGTGTTCCTCAAAGAGGCACTTAGCGACTGCGGCATGCTGGGATACAGTATGTGCGCAATGAATATTAACGGCTGTGTTTGCTAGGCATGTGGAGTTCTGAGAATGAGGTTCAACAGGCTGAAGTTGTGTACGCCAGCATTTGCAGATGCGAAGAAGTCTGGTAACCGGCCACAGATGAGTAATCGCAAACCATGTGAGCGACAGGACCAGTGTGTGAGACGGCCAAAGACGATAAAAGAAACCATACACAGCACAGCAACCACCCAGAATACCATAGCAATGCCTCGGCAACCATCCACAACACTTGCATTATGATGGTAAGTTTTGAACAGGCAAACAGCACTTTAAAATTAAAATAATAATAAAAACAATACTTTTATAATAATTTTGAGTACACAACATTTTGAAAGATTTGACACTTTTACAACGTTTAAAATCCCTCAGTTCTTGGCATCTCCAAAAAGCCAAACCATTGTTGATTTTTCATTTTATTATGAGCTCTGTCGCTTTCTCTTTTTTCACCAAACGACGCATGTACGCAATTTCTTGCGAAAACCATCCCGCTAGGTCTTAAATATAAACACTTAATAATACACTTAACACTAGCCAGGTTTCCACCCAAGGATTTTTTTGAGAAAGAAGGTTTAGCGCATCAAAATATTTACAGGTATAGCTCATGGAAATGGCAAATCAAGTCAACATTTTCTTTTTCCATTTAACTTTAGCATATAAATTCTATGTCGATAAAAATGTCGTGAAAAACGAGTTTAGAAACTTTTTGTTGGGAAAAAAAAATGCTTTAACGCAAATATGTTGCATCACTTTACAGAATTAGCCTATAAAGCATTTGTGATTGTAGCGTTGCTCCCGTTAAAGCAGTGTTTCCCTGTATTTCAAAGCCCCATTAAATCTATATATATTATTATGATTATCGCTTTGACATCTCCCTGTGGTCTTGTTTGGTATGGCAGGTTGACTTGTGCTTATTGTACTGTATAACTGAGCAGAGCAAGTACTTCCAAGTTGTAAAGAATGTGTGCAAAGTATGTTTGCAAAATAGATCTAGGCTAATGTCCATTTTTCTTTTCTCTGTCATTTTATCTGACCAACAACACAGAGCGAAAGTTGTTTAAAAACGAGTAGCCTAAGGTTCACCACGCAGTCATGTTATAATTATTACATTATCTTGTGTCCTCCACGTAGTATTTTATAAGATGATATTCAGATATTTAGATATTCAACTGCAGCAAGCCCTCTGATCTGCCACTTCTCATATTGAGCAAAACTCAACTCAGGTCTGACAGTGCGGCCGCGCGCATTTACTTTCGGTTTAGAATTAGCGCCAATTGGGGGGTGGCAGTTGCTTGAATTGTGTTTTCATTAGCCTATTATTCTTAACGAAAAACACAACAAGAAAACTCCCTTACATAGGCGCTTTTACATTTCGCTTTGAAACCAAATCTTCCGCGATCATCTTGTCTGATCAGCTCTCTTCACTCGTGATGAATGAAATCTGACTCCTGCTGCGTTTGTGCTGCGACTCTTGTTCGGCTCACACTCTATTGAGCAGACACGTTCAGTTTTTAATTGCTGTGTCTGTTCTCTAACTGAACTAAATCATTTTAATGAAAACGCCCTTGATAGCCCTTACTGGTGTTTTTTTTACAACTGCTGTCTGAAGAGTTTTATTCTCTCCCCAAACTTGTATAGTAACATTAGTTGCTATCTTTTTAACGTTCTATGTGTAGTTGAGGTGTGCGGTGGATCAAACCACTGTGAGACAAGGGATGGGGACTCATGTTTCTATGGGGGTCAACAAACTCTCGCAGCGGCAAGGCGGCTGTTTCATATTGCGCAGTTGCTCTTCACCGACTGCTCTGATCAAAAGCATGATGGGAAACGACTGCTGACGACACAGCTTACTACTCATTGGTTTAAACAACCGTGATTTATGGTTCTCTTTTAAAACTTTGATATCTTGTTTCTATGTGTAGGCCTATATAAATTATGTATGAATATTCCCAAAATATCTGACAGTGCGATCTCTCTGTGGGTTGGGCCTATGTGATTGTTTTCATATTTATGATAAAATATAAAAACATTATTGAAAATTATTGATAAACATTTTTTCAAATGGAAATAAAAACTTGTTTATCATATTTATTTAACTTAAACTTATTTAACATAACTTAAATTACATCCAGTTTATCAGCAGCACAGTGCATGAGTGTAAATCCTGCAATATCCTCCTTTGGTCTCGCAGGTGTCTGATCCACTACGAGAAGAGAGATCTGTCCGTCTTGCCTGCACTTTTTTCACTCCTCCCTTCACTGCAACCACCTAGTCTCGGCTGAATTTCAGGCGAGGCGCATTTCAAACAAGCCTAAAATAAGAACATAATACAAACCGTGACACACTGACACGTCATTACGCACACCATTTTATCGGTAAAATGCCAATTAGATGGAAACAGCAAATTACTTTTTCTTTTATTTTTACGCATATTCACTTTGTCGATAACAAAACAGTGCAAAAAGACACTTGGAAACTTTGCTTATAGTGAATCAGAGCGAGAAAAAATATGTTTTGGAAGAAGGATTGATAATGTATTGGCTTGTTATTTAAATTTTGTTAATTTTGAACAAAAATATATATATCTTTAACCATTTAAAATCATCAAAATGATTTTGCTTCTCACAGACTAAAAGTAACCTCAATAAGATTATTTAGTATTGACACCAATATTTAAATTAGAAGTACATTTCTACAGATGTGTTTGTTGAATAGAACAGGTCGCAGTTGCTCAGCAGAAAGAGAGTTGTGCAGATGTTCTCATGCAGGCTGAATGTGCATCATAAATCATGCTGTTCTTATACAGCTGCTTGTGTTCCCTGGGAAATGTAGCAGGACCATTTTTTAACACAGGGTTTAGGTTTGTTTGTCAAGGTAGTGAGTGGATGTAATATATTACACTGAGAAAAACACGTGTGTGTGTGTGTTTCTTTGTGCATTAGCGTAAGTGTAACCGAGTTTTCCCCGACTCTCCCTCAAGGTGGACTTCATCATGAGCCTTCACCGGTTGCTTTATGAGACATTGCGTGATAAACGAGAGCTTTCCAAGGGAAGCGGGAATCGAATTATCCCCGACAGGCAATCCGAATGACCGCGAGCACTTCCGCTGAGTCTGGTTATAGACGCGTCTATTACTCACAGAGTATCAATCAGGTAGCCTAATAGATTCCCATTTTTCAGAAACACACTGCTGTCTATTTGACCCTATCCATGTCTCAAAAGCGGACGTCTGCTATATGCTATTACACAACCTTCTCAATGAAGTTTGGAGGATTTGTGCATTAACATGTTCATTTTTTTCCTTATTCAATTGCTTATGTTTCCGAGGCTTCAGACTCAGTTCTCCAAGCACATACTGGTGACAGCTTTATAATCCATTATGAAAGCAGTGACCTCAGAAGCGTGTGTTTTTGTTTTACCAACACCAATACTTGGGTACATGAAATTGGTAACACTTTATTTTACAGTGTCCTTGTTACATATGTTATATGTACTTACCATAGTAATAACAGTAAATTATGCATAATTACCACAGACTGTATAAAAATATGGACGTAGTGTCCATGACGTCACCCATAGGATTCTGAAGAGTAGTTCTGAAGCGTAAAGTAGGGTTGAGCTGGCCGTGGCCTTGGGAGCGTGTCATCATGTGTCATTCCCAGACAACGGATGGGAGTGGGCGGAGCTGAGGTGATGTGATGACTAACAGACAAACGGCTATCCACCTGTCACTCAAAGTAGCCACGCCCTTAATTATGCAGAACTTTAAGGCTTTATATAATGTAAACGAAAGAGCTATAAAAAAATTCACCCCCTCACAGTTGTCACGAAGGACAAAATTAGCCGTATAGACCAAAACCATACTTTGTCCCAGGCTGTTGAGCATTTTAACATGAGCTCAATGAGATTCTGCTCCCTTCTGTAGCCTGTCTCTAGCGGCCAGTCGATGAACTGCAGTTTAAGTCACTTCCGTATTGGCTTCAAGAGAAACTGGGGGAGGGGAAGGTTGCCGCTTGATAAATTACATGCAACTAACCCTCAACCAAACCCTAATCCTACCATAACCCTATAGCAGGGTTTTTTCAAACTGGGGTCGGTGGACCCCCAGGGGTCCTCCAGAAGATTTCAGAGAATAAAAAGACAAAGCAAAAATGGATAAAGTCTACCGAACATTCTAACTGTTTCACTTCTAAATGTTTCCTTTCTTGCCATACATCCGTACATCCTTTCCAGAATTGTAAATGTTTGTTTGGTATCTTTCCTAGTGAGTTTGTCTCACTATAGTCCCCTTTATCTTGCTCACTGGGGTTGTAAGGCAGTATTCTTAATGCAGTAAGTAAGTTGTTTACAAACATTTATTTTAAGAGTTGCTTGTGCAAATAATTTTAAATTGAAAATGTTCTTCTTCAAGTTTATACATCCAACATTGAGCATAGCCAATTTAAGTTTTGAAACATACTATTTTAAAATACTGTTTTAAAAATGTTTTCATACAGATGTATTTTAGGAAGGGGGTCCCTCAAAAAAGGTTCATCATATTTGGGGGACCTTGTTATCATAAAGTTTGAAAACCCCTGCCCTATAGTAAGTGCATGTAGTTAATAAATATTACTCAGTACCTAAATATATAATTACACTGTCACAGTGACACCTTAAAATAAAGTGTAAGCATGAAATCACATTGTTATTTTGAGTTTTTAATTGGAAGCTAAAACAAACAATAAAATATGACAAAGTAACTTCTATTGGTAAATTATGAATAATCCGTTTTTTGTTTGCATTCATCAAATTCACTAAATTATTAATTCCCCGCAAAAAAAAACTTTATTGTGATTCACATAGGCCTACTGTTTCCATATCGAAGACTTCCCTTGCTCTCATAAACACACCTCACCTCACCTCACCTCACCTCAATTTGTGTCTAAAAAAACACTTCAGAACCATTTTGCATATGAAAAACGCATCAATCACCAGAGCTTGACGTCCCTAGGTTCCAAGCCGACACTTCATATGAGATTTGCAATTTGTCTCCTTGACATGGTCCTAATGGTTGAGCATTTGGTGCTAATATGAGATGTTCGGAACAAGCAGGTGGATGAAATGTTCTGCTCTCTGATCACCTAAACAAACCCAGAGCAGATGGCTAATGCCAGACAGAATGAGTATATTAGATCCCATTCTCAGTATAGGATTAGATCCCATTCTCAGTATAGGGGGGGTTAACAGTTTACTTGTTTTTTACCCCGTGGATCAATAGTAAATAGTGATGCTTGACTTAGCATACACCAAATAATAACCAATAATCAAAAACCAATTAATAATAAAGTGTTTTATTACATAAAAGCTTGCACTGCAAAAAAGCATTTTAAAGGGAATGTGAAATTATTTTTGAATTTGGTACCTTCTAGACTGAGAAAATACAGAAAAAAAATGTTTTGTCTTATGTGCTTGAAAGGCAACAACCCCCAGAATGCACTTGCTTTACTGCCCAACGAGGCCACTCCCAAAGCCACGGCTACTGGTTATCACTTGCCCCCACACCGTCATTTTGATTTTCAAAGTAATAAAATAATTTCGTTCAGTTAGAGAACTGACACTACAAATAAAAAACGTCTCGGGTAAGCATGTAACCTTGGTTCCCTGAATAGGGAACTAGACACAGCGAGAGAGTCGCTATAGGAACGCCTTCAGTGTGACGAATGTCTGAAGCCCTTATACCATCACGCCAATTGATTGGCTAGTGATGCTTAGCACCGCCCCAAGATTACGTCACATAAGCTTCATATCAGCGTGCTAGGCATCATATCATCAGATTTTAAAAACGAAGGAAGCTACTACTCGAAGATAGGGAATGGCCGGAATCGCAGTGTCTCATTCCCTACATATGTAACCGAGACGTTCCCTTTCATTGGTTCTCTCGACATGTCAAGACCGTCGCTATGGGAACGATAATACTATAACGCCTTCTACATATCTGAGAGTAGTTGGGAGGAAAGCGTCCGCTCAAGCAGAAAACCTGGGAGCCAGGAGCCGTATTAACGTATTAACAAAGGTGTTAAGAGAGGATCAGCCTGTTGCAACACAAATTTCCTCCAAAAGAATAGCTTCTCAAAAAAAAAAGCCTATGGCAAAGCCATTCCTCTTGTTGAATGAGCATGACCTAGAGGTGAAGGGAAGCCACGCACCTCATAGACCGTAGAATAGCTTCAGTCACTTTTAAAAAAATATTATTCAGCCCAAGTACATGGTAGCTGTCACATAGACCTACAGAATGGTCAGAGCCGTCCCTGACGAAAACAACTTTGTAAGAACTCCAGTATTGAACCAATAAGGCAATGAGCTAGACCTAGGTTACATTGTCTACACAGGAGGTAAATGGCTTCCACTTAAAGGCAAGAGATGCCTCGTGGAGGGGGCTCTTGAGTTAAGAAAGTATCTGTAATCTCTTTAGCCGTGAGATAGAACACCTTAACGTGCCCCACTCAGGGCCCACACCCACAACTCCCAAAAAAAGTCCAGACAGGAGTTTAAGCTTGAATCAGCAGGCCTGGACTGAGGGAACCAACGGAGGACCAACTAACAGACTGACCAGGTTTAAAAACCAAATGTGAGAGGGCCAGCGAGGGGTGACATGACATTACGTGACACCCCTTCAGATGGGGTAAGAACTGTTTGAGTGCCAGGACTCTGCTAGCAAATCCAGAATCAGACGTAATCCAGCATACTTTACTTTTTGGGCACCATAAAATAACGTCTGTAGAAGCCTGTCTCTGCCTTAGAAGGGGGTATCTCTTCTATGGTCCCTTTCGACACAATAATCAGTCTCACAGCTAGGGCCTCCCAAGGACGCACCGTCATGGGAAGAGCACCTCTGGAAAGAAGTGGGCCTTGCGGAATTGGATGGTGTAGTCGTGGCATATAGTGCATAACACCATTTGCGAGACTTCGGGCAGGCGTTCCCACGTGTCCCAATACTCTGCTAGAAGTTTTAACCGCTCCGTTTTCGGCACCTGGTATACTGGTATACACCAACACATTTCCTAATCACAGAAAAACGAGAGGTTGAGTGTAAATGAGCCGGAGGTGGTTATCCGTCAACCTCCCTGAACCTATGTGGTATGTGTTAACAAAACACAGCAGACTCTTTCGACCACAGTAGTCACGAACCCTCCAGATAGATTTTCCGTCATAGAATTGGCCGTCTAACAATGAAGACTCTTCTTTTTTGTGTGTGTGTGATGTCAGTAAGAGTAAGCCAAAGGTGGCGCTCTACTAACACCATCAACGCCATGGGCCTGCCTATTGCGCGGGCAGTGTGCTTGGTAGCTCTCAGCGCCAATGTACCCAAGTACCTAAAATAAAAAAGTGTTTAATGGGTTTGTGGCTCTTAATTTTTTTATTAATGAACCATTTGTAAACTTATGTTCACTGTTCATTTTTTATAAATATAGGATTTGTATTTAATCTATATTCATTGAGTCAAATCAAGAATTGAATCGGAACATCTGATTCAAGACCCAGCCTTAATATTAAAGGGATAGTTCACCCAAAAATGAAAATGATCCCATAATTATTCCATAATTTACTCACTAAGCCCAAAAAAGTGCATCTATCCATTATAAAAGTGCTCCACGTGGCTCCGGGGATTTATAAAGGCCTTCTGAAGTGAATTTATGTGTTTGTGTAAGAAAAATATCCATATTTAAAACTTTATAAAGTAAAATATCTAGCTTCTGCCAGACCGCTTTTCGTTTTCAACTTACGAAGAAAGTGTAATGCACACCTGTTGCAATTCAAAACGCTTACGCCTACGTCCAACGTCATTGCCGCGCCAGTTACGCTTTTTCTGTAAGTTGAAACTTTATTAAACTTTATAGTGTGCATGGATCCACACTACGAAAATCTACCGGAAATAGTAGACCACCCAGGGACTTTTGACATAATCTTTTCAACATATGCTTTGGGACACATTTATTGTAATATCACATACTATTTGGTATGGATAGTATGGACATTGGGACGCAGGGCAATATTATAATTTACTATAATTGACAAACCCTAACTCCAGCCAATTAAATTAAAAACTTTGCTGAAAGGCTTTTTTATTTATTTTTTATTGGGGGCTGAATTTAGAGCTGCATCACTACTCTATATGTGGCAGATTAACACCACAATAGTGTTTATATTTACTAAATATCACTAATATGACCTGGCATCCCCCTCGCATGGATGCATGCGAAACACCCGGGAGACATTTTCACCATTTCCACATGGAAAGCAACATAAAATAGGAGCCGTCACATGGGCAAGACATGCACACAGATGGATGAAAATATGCTCAACAGATGGAAAAAGGCAAAAATGTGTAAAAAAATAACTGGGAACTGACAATGTCCCATGGAGCCGTTCACTGCATCTGAACTTCAAAGAAGCATCTGGATCGGCCCAAACCTCCTCTGGAGACACGTCCTCAGCAGAGACAGAGGGATCCGACTTCAGTGTACAAATGTCATGTCCACTGAGCAAAATAAAACCAGGGAATGAGTAGTTGATGAGGGTGTCATATTGGGTCAATCTAATATAGATTATATTCCAAGATGAGTTATGTTTTGCAAGGGGAAAATGCAAAATATGAATCACATGAAACTGCGTATTTCTCTTTGGTGGTAATTCATGCAATGATCAAACAAAAATGTTTGTTCCACGCTACATGTCATAGCACGAGCCCTCCAGTGCAGTTTTGGTTTCCCCCGAAACAGCAAATCTGAAGTGCACATAATCTCAGAGAGCATTATTGCTTCATTGAAGTTAGACGTTTGGTTGGTTGATCAAGCACCGTCGGCAACCTAGTTTAGCTAGGCCTACGGGCTTGCTGCTCCATACTGCCTTTCAGTAAAAGCAGCCTGTCAGAGCAGATTCAGTTCTGTCCCATCCATCACAATAATGAAACCTGAAACTCATTTTCTATAATGTATGATTTTAAATTTTTTTATTCTGGTTGTTTATTTTACTTTGTTGATGTGAAAATCAATCAACACATTTATGCATCTTTTCATCATTGCATGTAAAAAAAAAAAACCCAGTTTGTCAGGTGATGCTGGAAAGTCTGTTTTAGGTCAGTTATTCTGTAATGCTCTTGGGTAGTAGGCAACATACACAAACTAAGAGAACTGAACTGGGAGTATATGTGCCGAGGATAATGATGAACTAAATAAGATACAGTTGATGATAATTACAGGAACATAACCAAAACTAAACAGCAGGAAAACATTAAAGGACACAGAACCGGATATCAAAATAAGAGTCCATAACCTTGATCTTTTACCACCCCGGGGGGAAAATTTTACTGGGAAACCCTCCACCGGAATTGAATTGGGCTAGTTTTTCACGATTGGGCTGCTTGCAAACCTGGCAACTCTGTGAATATTTACAATCAGTGGCAACCTGACCAATGTTGGATATTTACAATTTGAGATTGGTGTCCCAAATGCAATCGCTCTAAACACACACACCACAAGAAAATCCATCGAGATAATCAGGACTTTACCTAGGAATGTCGGAAGGGATGAATTGGGCCCAAAATCGACTCCATTATCTTGTAGTGAGTGGGTGCCTTAAGCTGGTGAAAGGTTGCGTCAAGTTCCCTGAACCATTAAACCGAATTACAACCCATGTCATTCAGAGCAATGACCGTTAGGCGCTTTGATTTGTGCAGGAACCTGGAACGAATTTCGGAGGGAGAGATTGGATGAACCTGCCATATAAAGAAACACCAGAGCTCGGGCTTCAGCCATGTGTGTGAACATTTGAAGGAAATTCAGTGGCCAATGATACGTTAAACAGGGTTTTGCAGAGTAATCCACCTCTGCATGACGCGCTCAGAGACTTCACATGAGGAGACAATTAGCAGGGCGGTTATCCTGTATGGATGGAAAACCCAAAGAAATGTTATTCCCATCCAATGCTGCGCAAACTATCATAGTGTTATTACAAGCTATTGATATTCTTAAGTACTGTAGGTAAAGTTCATATATATATATAGTGCTGTCAAAATGTATGCATAATGCATGTGATTAATTATTTCAGTGTTAAAAATATTTAGCCCAATTAGTGCGTCGTCCATTTTTCTGTCATCCTTTGGCTAGCGTTACATTAAATGATCACGCTCTTATTCATGTAAATGCTTTTAAACCATTCAAGCGCCACAAGACAAAAGAGAACATGCTGTTTGTGAATGTCCTGACTATGACACAAACACACCAGAATCCAGTTCTCTTTCGTACTTCAACGAACAATAACTCAATTATTTCAAAATACCCGTTTTGTCAAGTATTCTCATAAGAGCAGTCTTAAATGAGTTAAATAACATCTCAAAATGAACTTAAAAAGTGCGCGCGTCAGATCAGCGTCTTCATATTCGGCAGCAGATCTTAAAGTGACAGCAGCCACTAATGATGTGTGTCATTTAAGTTCACCACAGAACACCGGTAAAAAAAAAAGAGAAAATACTACCTTTAATAAGGATTAATTCATATAGAATTTATAATGTATGCAAGACTTAAGACTGTAAAGTGTTTGATAACTTTATTTCATTTCTGTATATTGTACGAAGGTCAACAGTTTTAAAAGTTATTTTTTAAAGCCTAATAAACGTTATTATACTGTCAAGTTTAATGTCTATCATTAATGTTGAGTTAAAAAAATTAATTGGGATATCAGTATGATTACTGGTCTTTATTCATAAAAATAATCAAAAATCATCATTAAATTATTTATTTAAAATATACTGTCTTCAGGTTGTTTCTACATTAATTTGTAGAGTAACTGAAATTATTACAATAATTATAAAAAATGTAAATATTAACTATATATATATATACACTCACCTAAAGGATTATTAGGAACACCTGTTCAATTTCTCATTAATGCAATTATCTAATCAACCAATCACATGGCAGTTGTGTCGATGCATTTAGGGGTGGTCCTGGTCAAGACAATCTCCTGAACTCCAAACTGAAGGTCTGAATGGGAAAGAAAGGTGATTTAAGCAATTTTGAGTGTGGCATGGTTGTTGGTGCCAGACGGCCAGTCTGAGTATTTCACAATCTGCTCAGTTACTGGGATTTTCATGCACAACCATTTCTAGGGTTTACAAAGAATGCTGTGAAAAGGGAAAAACATCCAGTATGCGGCAGTCCTGTGGGCGAAAATGCCTTGTGGATGCTAGAGGTCAGAGGAGAATGGGCCGACTGATTCAAGCTGATAGAAGAGCAACTTTGACTGAAATAACCACTCGTTACAACCAGCAAAGCATTTGTGAAGCCTCAACACACAAAACCTTGAGGCGGATGGGCTACAACAGCAGAAGACCCCACAGGGTACCACTCATCTCCACTACAAATAGGAAAAAGAGGCTACAATTTGCACAAGCTCACCAAAATTGGACAGTTGAAGACTGGAAAAATGTTGCTAGGTCTGATGAGTCTCGATTTCTGTTGAGACATTGAGATGGTAGAGTCAGAATTTGGCGTAAACAGAATGAGAACATGGATCCATCATGCCTTGTTACCACTGTGCAGGCTGGTGGTGGTGGTGTAATGGTGTGGGAGATGTTTTCTTGGCACACTTTAGGCCCTTTAGTTCCAATTGAGCATTGTTTCTGACCATGTCCATCCCTTTATGACCACCATGTACCCATCCTCTGATGGCTACTTCCAGCAGGATAATGACAAATCATTTCAAATTGGTTTCTTGAACATGACAATGAGTTCACTGTACTCAAATGGTCCCCAGGTCACCAGATCTCAACCCAATAGAGCATCTTTGGGATGTGGTGGAACGGGAGCTTCGTGCCCTGGATGTGCATCCCACAAATCTCCATCAACTGCAAGATGCTAGCCTATCAATATAGGTCAACATTTCTAAAGAATGCTTTCAGCACCTTGTTGAATCAATGTCAAGTAGAATTAAGGCAGTTCTGAAGGCAAAAGGGGGTCAAACACAGTATTAGTATGTGTTTCTAATAATCCTTTAGGTGAGTGTATATATATATATATATATATATATATATATATATATATATATATATATATATATATATATATATATATATATATATATATATATATATTAACTTATCAATGATGTATATACAATGGCTCATGCACAGCTCGCGTTTGAATCGCTGTATAAGCATAAAGCTATTCCCTACCGTAAGTCTCCTTCTGAGGGGCTGTGGAACTAAAGCCCAAAATAAAAATAAACACTAGATCAGACTGTGAACAAGCAAAAGCCTGTTGAGTCAAGGGGTCAAATAAATCATGATCAGCTGCTGCTGAGTCAAAACCTCTCAAGAGACATGCAGTTCGATCTGATATTATTTTGCCCAACACATGTGAGTGTACAACAATACATGTTTTGACAATTATGTTGTTGACTAAAGGTGCAGTCACATTTACCGGTCTGGGCAAAATCTAGTCAGTCCAATAAAAATCTGCATGATCAGGAGTTTTGCGCAAGGGTGAAAAAGTTCTGCACACAGAGTTTGTGAATTCACCGCATTGACCTGCTTCATTTGGAAGAGACTTATGTGTGTGCTGTGCTTCATTTGTCGTCACACAATGGACCTTTTTTGCACGCAAAGACACAAAACAGACAGAGCAATAGTAGCCCAAATAACTGCCTAAAGTCAATCTGACATGGCATTTCAGGTCAATTAAATTCAAGATGATTCTCTGTCAGATGTGAGTGTGTAATGGCAGTGTTATAAGTTGCGTTTGGTAACCATAATTTTTTCAGTGCTGAATATATAAGGAAATAATTACATCTTTGGTCTTAATATTTACAATATAAGGATAGCCTTGACAGTTTTGTACGTCGATCCACAGTAGGATTCTGAAGTTTCACAAGTGCATTGGCAACCCATTTGTCTGATAATCAAATTTGGAAGAAATGTAGGATGGGCTTGATTTTCTGAGGAATTAATGGGATGGTGAACATGTCTCATTGGTAGTAGAAAAATAAAGAGGGATTGGTGACAGCTTAAAAAGTTGTGCTAAAAGATTATGGAATAATGTGCATTGATGATTCATTCACAATAAGTAAATATTTCATTTATTGCACAAATATTCAATAAAGAATATGCTCTGTGATCTTCCGGGTCTGGGTTCAGGTCCCTCCATCTGTGCGAATCTTTGAAAATCAAACAGAACAGCCAAGTACACCACTTTAAATAATAATGCATCCAGTGGGAAAGAGTGAATAACGCTGTGAAACCCAACATAAACATGCAGGAGCTGCTTAGGGACACCAATAAAAACTTATATCAACAATTAGCTCAATTTGAATATGAAGCTCTGCTCTGCGGCAAAAGATGGATTCCAGATGGAGACAAATGTTGAGAGTAAGCTAATGGAACATTATTATTCCCCGGAGCGGTGACGGACAGATATGTAAACGTGCTAAGATGCTTAACACATTTCCAGCTGTGGTTGTGTGGCCTTATTCACGCACCGTCCCGATGGCATTTCCAGAGCTGCTGGCAGCTTCCCGTCTGCATTGTTTAGTTGCACAGATGGAATTCCGAACCCCCCTCCCGTCCTAAAGTGTTTGAGATGTTATGTAATTCCCTCTTTCCCTGAATTAGACTTCAAAGAAAGGCATAGACTGAAGTACACATTGTGAGGAATGACACGCATCACTTTTAAAGGTGTTCAAAGACATTTGTACCTTCAAGTCTCCCAAATACTTTTTTTTTCAGACACATATATCACATCCAGCTCAAACTAAACAAAAAATGCTTTGAAGCCCAAATCAAGTTTTTAATGTTGTTTATATGTCTATGTGGCATTTTTAATATGCTTTAAGACAAACCATGTGCACATTCATAAGTCAACACCATTGCTGAGTATTTTCTCTTTAAAACTGAACCAAAGACAGTCTCAAAAACACAGTTTGAAATCGCTGGTGTTTCTGACGTCACAAACTACCTTGTTACCAATCACGTCAATGTGTATAGCATATAATTACCTATTCTCAGAAGCAGGGGAGCAGGTTATCCTGGTATATTTTTCTGTTGATATGAAAAATCGGGTAGATTTAGTAGCGGTTGAATTATGTGTATGTTATGGTGAACTATATGCCTTTTGTGTTGTTCAAACATTTACTACAGTAAAGTTCAGCGAGTGGATCTCTGAGCTGGTGTGAGTGAGTGGAGGCGGGGCTAATTTGCATATTAATTAGGAGTGGTAATTTGCATATTCATGGTTCCGTGTATACTTAATGATGCAAGGGTGTAGAGTTACATTCAAGTTATTTTAAGGCATGAAGAATTTTTCAAAGGAAAAATTTTTGGGGGGCGGGGTGATCAAAGATGAGTATTAAGGGATAAAATTATGGACTACAGGAGGACTTTAAAATCAAAGGTTTTAGGGTGAGACTACTGGACTGGGTAAAGTAGATTTTTCCTGCAGCTTAGGCTATCTTTCCTATTCTATTCTGCTTCTGTCACACTTTTGTGGGAACTGATCACAGACTGGCTTATCCCCCTGGCGTGCTATTGGCGGTTTTAACACAATGACGGATAGAGAAGGATGCCTGTTGATGACACATCTTGTGGTCTGATTGGTTGAAGGACTATCAAATTGTGTACAGAGTCATTTGAATTATGCCCATTGATCACGCCTCTTGTGCAGGAGAAGATACATAGCAGACTTCCCAGACCAATGTTCAATCTTAAAAGATTGAGCTTGTGTAACAGAGGCCAGCTAGTAGTTGCTGCGCGAGTAAACCTCACTCCTCTGATCTCAAGAGACGCTCTAGCAACTGACGCTAGAGGTTGGAGCCTTTAGCCTCCTTGTTAGAGCGTCACAACTCTCATGCCGGCGGACCTGGGTTCAAGTCCCGCTTGGAGAGGGCGGTTCAACGGGAGGGGTTACATTTGGTTTGGTGATAGCCAGACAATGAGACTACAGAAAAAAATCCCAAATCCTCTCTATAAAAACCTTTAAATGTGTCAACAAAATGAACCAAGAGATTTTAATCTGAATATTGAATCTGTTATGAAACTCTTCCCCCACAGACATTTTAGGAAGGTTAACTTTTACAAAGAATATCTCTTTGGGTTTAAGACTGAACTTTATAACTCTGCAGATCATATACATGCACAAGCAGCTACATAACACACCAAAGAGCATTATATGACCTCTTTAAAAAGCTAAATTAGAACATTTTATTCAAATTTTTGATTCAAAGCAGCAGAGTGCATCATTTAAGCTTTTGCTCTTCATTAAAACTCGCTAAATGTCTGCCTGATATTTCTAGACGCATTTGTCTTTATGGAATTAAGCTAATCCTGATGTTTATTTGATTTATTCAGTCAGTGAGATAGTCAGTGAGAGACTTCTAGACGCGTTTCTGTTTTAATAATCAGAAGCTAGAAATCTGGCTCTGGAAGTGGAATAAAGTCTTTGCCAAAGGCAACGCAGCAGATTTGAACAAAAACCCAGATATGTAAGCAAAGTTGCACATCTGCTGTTGAAAGGCCTCAAAGATGATTATTTGTTTTTGTTTTTCTCTACATAAGCACATTTTTGCACAATTAATGGATGGCTTTGAATGGCCGTCAGAGAAAAAGCGTTTGACAGTGACAGTGTAGTTACGACCAGCAGGGGCTAAAATACATGAGCAGATCATCACATCTTCAGCTCTAATCTGTTTTGAGATGAGGTTAAAATGAACTCCCTCTCGTCAGATTTTAGCAAACGGCTCCGAGTCATTTATGGCAGCATGCATCACATGAGATGAAATGATGGAGAAAGATGATCCTGAAACTATCATCTTCATCTGTTATGACAGGTGGTGTTTAATGCTCAGGCCGGTTTGGTGCTTAGCGCAGGCAAACCGAGTGAGCGAACACCTGCGGATCAGCTAGAAAACACATGGAAGATGCCGATCTGAAGTTCCCACAGAAGCCGCTGAGATGTTAAACGGTTGAGTGTCTGCAAGAGTCATGTAAGCACAGAGAAAATCAGATCCGACGTTTCTGTACATGTGGGAAAGCTTGTTTTTCTCTAATTCTACTCTAAGGGAAAGATCTCAGAACTTTGGCTGTCATCCTCGTTTTAAAATTATCTTGTCTTTAATAATGTTCTAGCACAAAAGCATGTATACATTGTTCATGGAGTGTTTTTTTTTTCTCAAACATTTTAGTTTTTTCTGTATTGTTTAAATATTAAAACTTTTTTTCAGAATGTTTATAGAACATTAAAAGTAACTTTCCCACAATCTTTGCAAAATGATACAATGAAATGTTTTCTTAAAGGGGCTAGATGCAAAAATGTTCATCTATTAATAATTTTTTTCCTTGTTTCGAGATTTCATAGACAATCTCGAATCCTGAGTTGTTGCCAGGAAAATCAGTTTACACATAAAAAAATTAGTTAACACACATCCCAGAGAGCTTCTCTTCCATTCAATGTCACATGAAATGAATGCTTATACCAGCGGTCGCCAAACTCAGTCCTGGAGGGCCGCTGTCCTGCTGAGTTTAGCTCCAACCCCAATTAAACGCACCTGAACCAGCTAATCGGTGTCTAATTAGGGCCTTTAAGACACTGATTAGATGGTTCAGGTGTGTTTATTTGGGGTTGGAGCTAAACTCTGCAGGACAGTGGCCCTCCAGGATGGGAGTTTGGAGACCCCTGGCTTATACAATGTTCAGGATAAAAGAGCCATTCTGTACTGTAAAGTCAATGTGTCATGCCAAGAAAAGGGATTCATTCAAACTATTATCTCAGATAGCCAGATTTGTCTATAGTCTCAAATATAGGCCAACTTTATAATCAAACTATTATAACATACAGTGTTATTTTAATTACCTCATCATCTGTTGACATGATGCCAGTGAATCGCAGTGCTTGTGCAAACATTCACATTCACTTCATCTGTTTAAAATCACGTTTTTAAACCACAATGCTAAAAAAACGCATGTAAACAAGCTTTCATGACTGCGTAGCACAGCAATGTCACATGAGCGTAACCGTGCTAGAGACGATGGTCCAAAATCTCTACCGATTGACTAATTTCTACCGGTTAATCGTGTCTACCCCCTTGTGAAAATAAAGTGTGCTAAGTATACTTGCAGCCAGACTAATTTTCAGTATACTTGAAGTGTGTTAATGACTAGTTAACTTGAAGTGTGCTATTTTGAAACAACTAATTTTGTACTAAGTATATTTTAGTTGTAATTAAGTTGTGTTAAAGCATAGCTTTAAGTGTATTTAGTGTACTTTTATGTGCTAAATTGGAACAACTTTAAGTATACTTAGTACACTTTAAGTATAGGGCATAATTACATGCTTGATTAGTGATATTAAATGTGCTTTATTTGTATTATAAGTATACTTTATTTGTGTTGTAAGTACATTACAAATTAATTATCAGTATCTTCAGAACACACAAGAAATATATATATATATATATATATATATATATATATATATATATATATATATATATATATATATATATATATATATATAATCTAACAAACATAACTAATGAAGAGACATTTCATTAACAAGCCCAACGGTTTTTATTAATGCTTTCACATGGTTTCAGCAAAGCAAACAAAATTAACTTACTATGTTTTTCATTTAATTGTTGCGATGTGACGTAATTGAACTGGTCGAAGAATGAGCCATGTACTTCCCGCTCTCAATGTTTTATTAAATAAATAATGTAAAGCAACATTTTACTTAACCTGCAAGGCTGCAAACCTCCCGCGAGTGAGCCAGCGTCAGCCAGACGAGTAACGTCAGCAGCTCTGCCTCTGATTGGCTGCAGGCATTGAGCAACACAATCTGATTGGTCACAGACCAATTGAAGAGACATTTGAATTCCGATAATACTCAACTACTCAACTCATATTTTCTTGCGTTGTATTTTAAGTGTGCTGTTGGTTTAATATAGATGTGTATATGATTGTAAGACAATTCTTCTCTGCAACTGTAAACTTATTAAACATATTTGCACTTAAATCACAGCTAAAGTAGGGCTTATAGCATACACTGCATATAAATGGGCTTTTATTTAGTGCATTAGTCATAATGTAACACTTATTTATTCATGCTTACTTTGAAAACTTAAGCATGAATAAATAACCTTAAACATTATTTAACTTTAAATATACTACAGCTTAATTATATTAATTATGTATTTTTTTAAAATATGCTTTTAGTGTATTGTTAATTTGTTACAATGACAATTTTGAGCATAAAGTTTAAAATATACAAAAATACATTTTAAAGTAATGTTCAAATAAATACACTTTACAAAAGTACACAGAACTTTCATTTTAAGTATATTTTTAGAAAATATACTAAAATTCAATTATTTTAAAGTGTGTAAAAAGTTGTATCGTGAAAATATGATGTTAATATACTTTGTATATATTTAGAGATGGTACAATTTTTGTTAGTATATTTCCAATATACCATCTGAAAAGAGAATATATTTGAAATACAATAAAGTATACTTTTTTTTCACAAGGGCCGGTATATCACCAATCCCTAAATGGGGCATTGAATCACATTCAGTGTACATTAAGAGTTGTGTGTTGCCAAACTGAATTGTGGGTTCCGTTGCGTCACGTCACTGGCATTGCTCATGGCAGAAGTTGAAAAATTTTAACTTTTCATGTGCCAATGCAGATGTCGGCCAATCAGATGACCTATTCAAATACCCTAGCATAGACACTAGCCAATTGTGTTCATGCAACACTGGAAAAGTAATATGATTGGCTGTTTCAAGCTTCAGACACGCCCTCCGTCAAGCGTCTCCGCCCCCGTGTGAATCCAGCATAATTTGCTGGCTGTAGTTCACTTAACAAACACCGGTGTCTATAATAACAAGAGTTTTGAATTCTACATATAGCTCCTTTAACATTCGTATAACCAATTTTTTTTTTTTTTAGAGAACATTCAGAAATAAAATTTTCATAATGGGAATGTTAGCAAAACATTCTTAAGAAAAGTTATTTGTATATGAATATGATTTCCATATTTATATGGGATTTCTACTCCAAGATATTTAACAGATTACCATAGGATTACCATGATACCAAGTTTCATAAAATATACCTCAAAATCCACTGTATTTGTATTCCATATGAAATATTAATAAGAACAAGAACATAACAAATTTTACATACAACATCTGTTTTAAAAAAAGCGTTATGTATTTAGCTTTAAGGCCCTAATCTGTTTTGCTGCACTGTTGCTCTAGACCCTGAATGTTACTTTAATGAGTCATTATAAACGTCTCTAATATCTTAAATCTCCAATATTAAAAACGCCTGAAGCACCCGAGACAAAGCAAAGAATAATCTGAATGTTCACGGTTCACAGGGGTGAAAATACTTTGTAGCTCACCTCTGAACTGTGGTTTTTGCACCATCTCTACTTCCTCGACCATCCATTGTGGGTTTGACAGTTTTTTGCTTTCTCTCAAAGCGACCTCTCGACCTCAGCGCCGCTACAGGAAACGGCCCTTGTGTGTGAGTAGAAGTTGGAAGGTCTTTAAAATGCCATGTTTTACAAGGTTCTCTGGATTAAGTGTGTTTTATAAAAGCCATAAATCTTCATGTGTCCTCTGTGAATCACAGCTTCTATTTAGCGTTTAGCTCAGAGATCAATGTCAGAACACAAGCACGTGTAGAGAGCAAAAGGTTCATAAAAAATGATTGTTCAACAGTTTCCGACTTCCTATTTTGACAAGGTTAATCGAACATTTAAAGTGCTTTGCTGGTCTTTGCTTGATTTAACCAGCCAACTGAAGTGCCATTAACCTCTGGAAAACATCAGAACAGATCATATTATCCAGGCTGGGAGATCAGCTATAAACACTTTACGCAGGTTTTTGTTTTTTTCATCAACACAACAGACTTTCTTCTACTTCGACTATAAAGTTTCCTCCTTGAAAAAACCGCCAAACAAAACAAAACAAAAAAGTGATATAGCTTAAAACTATCCTTCCGTTCAAATGTTTGGAGTTGGTAAGATTGTTTTTTGAATTAAATCTCTTATGCTACCATTTTTTGTCCAAAAATACAGTAAAAATTGTGAAATATTTGTACAATTTAAAATAAATATTTTCTATGTGAATATATAGTAAAGTGTAATGTATTCCTGTGATCAAAGCTGAATTTATCATCATTACTCCAGTCTTCAGTGTCACATGATCCTTCACAAATCATTCTCATATGAGGATTTACTGCTCAAGAAACATTTATGATTATTATAAATATTGCAAACAGCTTAATATTTGTATTGATTTTATTTTTCAGGATTCTATGATGAATAGAAAAGCACAACATTTGTTTAAAATATAAATCAATTTAATGTGGTCTTGCTGAATAAAAATATTTTTAAAAACCAATGGTAGTGTAATAAAGATGTCAAACACCATAAAAGCTGCTCTATATCAAACTACAACAACTGACTAGAGAGAAAAATCAAGGAGTTGGAATAACATCAACTTGAAGTGATGGAGGAATTCTTGTGTCTTTTGCCAAATATAATGCATGTCCATGAAAAACATGAGCAATATCGCACGGGTAGCAGCGCGATATGGCTGTATATCGGCCGTAGGTAATCACAGGATGCTGATATACAGTCATGTATAGTGTGATATTGCGTTTATACAACAATCCAATGGCACAAGTGTGTAAATAAATCAGAAACAACATTGTGTCTTTAAAATCTCTTTTGTGCAAAATGACTTCCTTTTGCCACGGATTCAAATCTCAAGTTGACAGTTTGACAGTCGAGCCCAAGCCTCCGTTGCTAATAGGAGCAGCCATATCACCCTGTATCCCAAGGCTGGTTTCCCACTGAAGCTAAGCAGGGTTGAGTGTGGTCAGTACCTGGATGGGAGACCAACTGGGAAAACTAGGTTGCTGCTGGTAGAGGTGTTAGTGTTATCTACAAAAGAGCCAGCAGCACATTTCGAAGGACTGTCCTAGATTAAGCTGTTTTTAATGGGTACACGAGCACTGAATGGCCGCTGACGGCCTGGATCTTGCATCTGTGAAAGCTTCTGAACATATTGTAAGATATGCGCTATGTAGTGATGTGACATTTGAATCGAGGAGTCAGAGCTTGTTTCGAGAATAAATGGGTGTGCCAGATGAAGCCCCGATTCAAGGCTTGTGTTGTTAACGGAGAAATCATGTGACTGATGACAAATGAGGCATCGGTTTGTGTGGAATACGCCATCGGTTCGGTCTGAGTGTCGCTTCGGTTTCAAAACTCACGCCGCCTTGTGGTTGTTGTGGCATTATGTGTCAGAGAGTTATGTCATTGTCGTTATTGTGGTTCATATGTTTTATGGCTATATGTTATTACATTATACTGTTATACTACATTATTACTATTTGCAGTGGTTCCCAACCACGTTCCTGGAGGCCCACCAACAGTGCACATTTTGCATGTCTCCTCAATCAAACACACCTGATTCAGGTCATCAGCTCATTAGTAATGACTCCAAATGCGGGTATGTCAGACAAAGGAGACATGCAAAATGCGCACTGTTGGTGGGCCTCCAGGAACGTGGTTGGGAACCACTGGGTTAGAGAGTTTTCTTCTATTATTAGGTGTCCTTTGACATCTGCTGGATAGCACGATTGATCACTGTATAAATATATATATTAACAATGTGTCTGACAGTTGTCTTTGTGCAAGTAAAGTCAGACAGAGAAAGATACATATTTTATTTTATACCCAGGCAATGGACAAATGTCTGCTCAGGTCATTGGCTCAGGATTAATGGATTTGTCTGCTATTTCTTTGCACAGTAGCTTCAGGTAATTAACTTTTTTGGGTGAAACAATGGGCTGCTGAGTCTCAGTGGTTCAGGAAGCCTCATTTTGCTATGACTAGCACTATGTTTATATATGAGTCACATATTTGAGGTCCAAATAACTACATTCTCGCCTAAAAAAACTCTTAAAACTACTTTTTGTGACACAACAACAGTAGCATTTTTAAAACTTATGGTGGATTTTCTCGACCCCCATGAGTCACCGCAAGCGTAGTGATACAAACGGTGAAACGGTTTGAGTGATGATACTGGGGGAATATCGCACGGCTGGAAAAGGCTGTCAGCCAATCAGATTCTGTTGAATAAAGCAAAATATTAAATCGAGGCCTGTCTGACTAAAAACAAAACTTTACTTTCCATGGGCAAATTGTTTCTCCCCCTTGTTTTAAAGCATAAATCTAACTAAATATAGGCTAATGAAAAAGAAAAAAGAAAAAAAGGCCAATGAGTTCAAAATAAATATTAAATGACCATTCCGCGTTCAATACAAGTGAATCTTTAATTACTTGAAAATAAAGAGTCTTCATCTCAATTCATCATCTTAATTTATCATTATTTTTGACACTTCATAGACGGAAACCAAACATCATTTATACAAATGAATAACAATTCAGTCTGGCAACAGTGCAAAACCATTTTCACATTATGAAACACTTAAAGTCAAAACTCAAAACAAAAAATTTAAGAGTGTCTATAATACCCATCTGTTAGTATTCGCATTTATGGTGCAGGACCAATTGGACGGACATGATTTGAAATCGGCCATCTTTGTACACAGGCACTGAGTTCTGCAGTCAGATTGAGCCAATCACCTAAGGCGTAAACACCATGTGACTAATGACACAGAAGGAGCTACAATGATTGGCTGATGACAATCCACAAAAGATGCTTTTCACAGTCATGATCTAGAATGTTCGATCAGCATTAAAGAACCCAACAGTAATGCTGGATAAAACAAGTATGAACCCAGCAGGTATTCTATACGTACTTTAAGAAAACATAACAACATCTCTAATATCAGAACAACTGAACCAATAAACACACAACCACATGGAAAAAACACTAATGGAGGAAGTAAATCAACTACATTCTTCTGCATGTTGGGATCTAAACTGTTAGATGCCATTACAATCATGATTATGATCAGAATTATTGTGAGCGTCACTCCAAACAGAGCGGTGATCACAATCACACACAACATCGTGAGCTCTGCACCAACTGCGCAAAACATGAATAACAGGAATAATTCTCTGGCTTTCATTTTTTTTAGCTCAAATGATAACTTTAAAAACGCAAAAGTGCCGACTGCGACTCCAATAGCAGCAAAGCATGCTAGGAAAACATCAGAAAAAGTCCTTATGCTAGAAATTGATCCAAGGGTCACTCCTAAACCCACTGTAAATAAAAACTCTATTGGGATGTTTTCCTTCTTATCCAACTTGCGCATTGGTAGATCCTTAATAAAGACAGTCGCAACTGTGGAGCACAGAGCCAAATTTAGCGCAAACGCAACATGGGGACCCAAAGCATTTCTGAAAGATACCATAAATGTCACAAGTCCAGCTAAAGATGCCTGAAAAATTAACATTTTGACCTTCCTTTCAGCAGCCAGAACAACTGCAATCAGTGAGACGATCAGACTCCATCCGACCACTCCTAAAGTGTCAGACACTGCAGATGAAATCTGGCTTTCTTCAAGTTTGCCACCTATTTCTTTTAGTCTTTTCAAAAGATCCAGCCTTTCAGCTTCTAACCGTTGTGTCTCATTCAATGCAGAATAAAATTTTCCTCCATTGAGCCAAACTAATTTGTGTATTTCCGCTACGAGAGCTGCTGTTTGAGCATGTTTGGATTCAGAGTCTCTGATCATGTGAAATCTGCCTCCACATGCGTTGATCATTTCTCCAGCGATCCCTCTGGACGCTCCTGTCAGACGTTCCTGGTGGTTTTGGGGGAGAAGAACAATGCAGTACTGCAGAACTTCTGCTCCCAGCAGCTCCTGGGCTCGTTTCACAATATCACACTGCTCTGATTCTTGATCTTCCAGATTCAGGACCATTAAAACAGCGTGAGGTCCAGGAGCCAGGAGAAACAGCGCTGTTGTGAAGCTCTGTCTCGCTGTGTCCTCCTCACAGAGGTTTGGTCCAGTGACCAGCATCATTCTACGCCCCTCGTCTGTAATTACTGGAGTCTTTACAATCTCTCTGTCCTCCTGTCCACCGTCTTTCCTTCCTGACAGGATCTCTGCAGCGCTGAATCTAGAGTCGCCTCGGATTCCCACAATTAGGATTCTCACATCATCATCATCATGAGAAGCTAGAAGAGGAAAGTAAAAGATGAAAATATTAGAAAATAGGGATGCACAATATATGCACAATAGGCTAGACGACTGGGTCAGAGCATCTCCAAAACTGCAGCTCTTGTGGGGTGTTCCCGGTCTGCAGTGGTCAGGATCTATCAAAAGTGCTCCAAGGATGGAACAGTGGTGAACCGGCCACAGGGTCATGGGCGGCCGAGGATCATTGATGCACGTGGGGAGCGAAGGCTGGCCCGTGTGGTCCGATCAAACAGACGAGCTACTAGAGCTCAAATTGCTCAAGAAGTTAATGCTGGTTCTGATAGAAAGGTGACAGAATACACAGTGCATCACAGTTTGTTGTGTAATGGGTCTGTATAGCCGCTGACCAGTAAGGGTGCCCATGCTGACCCCTGTCCACCGCCGAAAGCACCAACAGTGGCACGTGAGCATCAGAACCGGACCACGGAGCAATGGAAGAAGGTGGCCTGGTCTAATGAATCACATTTTCTTTTACATCACGTGGATGGCCGGGTGACTGTGTGTGGCTTACCTGGGGAACACATGGCACCAGGAGTGTGATGCTTTGGGAAATGTTCTGCTGGGAAACCTTGGGTCCTGCATACATGTGGATGTTACTGTGACACGTACCACCTACCTAAGCATTGTTGCGGACCATGTACATCCTTTCATGGAAACGGTATTCCCTGGTGGCTGGGGCTCTTTCAGCAGGATAATGCACACTGCCAAAAAGCACAAATGGTTCAGAAATGGTTTGAAGGGCACAACAAATTTGATAAGTTGACTTGGCCTCCAAATTCCCCAGATCTCAATCCAACCGAGCATCTGTGGGATGAGCTGAACAAACAAGTCCGATCCATGCAGGCCCCACCTCGCAACTTACAGGACTTAAAGGATCTGCTGCTAACATCTTGGTGCCAGATACCACAGCACACCTACAGGGGTCTAGCATGCCTCGACGGGTCAGGGCTGTTTTGGCAGCAAAAGTGGGACCAACATAATATTAGGAAGAATGTTAGAATTATTCAATATTAGAATAATGTTATGCTTGAACGGTGCAAGTCATATTAAGTTTATGCAATATACATATCTGATTAATCTCATATAGGATGCATTTCGTTGAGTTGAATAACCCAATAGCAAAGCAGTTTCCCGGTTTTTTAAATTCTTTAGGTTTAATTGCAGTTTAATTGTATTAGCAACCATTGAGTTAATTAACCTTCCAGCAAAGCACTTCAGTTTACGGTTGTTCATTCTCTTCAGCTCAAACCGCAATTATGTAATTTGAAGAAAAGTTGTTTACTATAATATTAAAAATATGTAATCTTTTTTTCAAAAAATAAAATAACTAGCACTTTTATAGTTCTTGTATAATTTCTATCAACATGGTTTGATTAAAATAATTTGTTTATTTGTCCGTGCGGAGGCTATTTCATTTTATTTATCCATGGCACATTTTGATCTTTATATGCAGCCTAAATAATTGTTTGCATTTTAATTTTTGGCATCACTTAACAATAAGGTCTTATTTATTGATGCATTAATAACATGAACAAACAGAGCAATATCCTTTTGTTAATGCAAGTTAATAGAATATTTGTGCTCATGTTAGTTCACAGTGCATTAACTAATGTTAACAGATGCAGCTTTGGATCTTAAAAATGTCTTAGAAAATGTTGAGATTAACTAAAATGAATAAATCCTGTAGAAGTATTGTTCATTCATTGTTGATTCATGTTGCACTAATTCTAACTAAATGAAACCTTATTGTAAAGTGTTACCATTTTTTAAAATAAAGTTGGCCATAGGACTAGGAGTGTACAATTTCATTTTTAAAGTTAAGGAATCTTACACTGGATTAAACTAGGCTACTGTATTTTATAGGTTTGATCTATGTTGAAGTGTTTGGGACATGGCTTTAAATTGTGAAACTTTTGTTTTTGTAATCAGGCTCTCAAAGTATATAGAAATTTGGATTCAGATTTATTGGCCAATATATTGGTTACCGGCTTTCAAATATAAAGAATTATCGGTAGCGGCCAAAATATTAATATCAGAAAATATTACTTGAAATTAAAGTGAATGATCTACTAACTTTACAGTGTTTGGTCTCTGATATAATTACTCAAGTAAAACATTTTTGGTTTAACCCTCTGATGCATGGTCATTTATTACAATAATATGTGGTTAAAATGACATTGCATTGCCATTGACTTACATAAGGCTTAAAAAAAATCTACACAGGATTTAGTCTAAAACAGAAACACGTGTGATTTAATAATGCTTGCATTAGAACAGTAGAGAGCAAATACACATTTAAATTACATTGTAATTTGTACATTACCTTCAACATGTATAGATGTGATGTGAAATACAAGAATCAGTGTGAAGAGCCATTTTGGTTCTTTCCTGTTTAGCTTCATTTTTCAACCTGGAGATTAAAGCCACCGTTAATCTGTGAGTTTAAAATGTATAAGCATAACTGAAGCATATTTACTTACAGCACGACCGTTTCATGTAAAGGCAGTGACAGAAGTTGACTCCTGTTTGTTTGCTTTCACTTTGTACAGTGAAAGTTTCACTTTTGATATTGCCCGTGTGATTCCCCAGCAAAAGCCATATTTAGCAGGGAGTCTAATGTCCACTCATAATGAGTTAGGGAGAGTTTTGAACCAGCACTTTTCACACAACTAGTGCTCCAGCCTCCAGCACTTTTCCCACAACTACTGCTCCAGCCTCCAGCACTTTTCCCACAACTAGTGCTCCAGCCTCCAGCTCTTTTCAGTAACTTACGTTTAGAAAACTAGGCAAAATAAACCAAACAAAAAAACCAGTCAGAACTTTCATTTCAGCCGTGCTGATTATGTCCTAACCAATTATATTTCCTGTTTCAGATGAAGGGGCGGGGCTTGAGAGTGTCGCTGTTCGTGGCACTTTAAAGAAATAGTACTGCTGTACCCTGGTAAAATATAACGGAAATATCCTTGTTTGACTATAAATACTACAGTAAACTTACTAAGAAACACTGTCACTGACAACATTTCAGCAGTTGTGGAGTGTAGCATATTTTCTGATTTAGAACTAGCGATTACGATTCGCGAATGAATCACTCTTTTGAATCGGTTCTTTTTTCTGTTTTGGTGATTCGGATAGCTCAATCACGAACTGAATCGTTTGTAACAGGTTCGCAGTGATTTAAAATACCATGACATTGTCATGTTCTGTACATACACATTATAAATTATGAAGATAAATTGATGCATAAAGAATCGCATGAGCAGGGTAAGATTTGTGAAAGTGTAGGCTACATAAGATTGCAAGCGTAAATTAAATCTGATTAGCTTTAATGACAAGATAAGCTTTGTAAATATGTAAATCGTGTTTCAAGTGTACGAAAAAAATATTTGCAGCATTTTACTGTTATTCGTAAGTGTAATTCCTGTATTGTGAAACTGGAGCTTCATGTTAACACTTCTGTGTTTACCCTTTTGACACGTCTTTCGCCAAAATACGGCCAAAATCATTGCACGCCTGTGAACATTGATTTGCAAGTGAAAACAACAGGCACTGCAAAATAGATTAATCGTGTAAAACCAACCTTTGTGTAAAAAAAAAAAAACCTTTGTGTTGTGTATATATGGCAAAAAAGCTCCCAAAATAAACACATTTGTACAGTCCCGTCTTTCTTTAACTGCTCTTACAGTTTTGGCACGATTCTGTCACACTGACTAAGTTTTGCAAGCGTGAGGAGGAAGGTGGGTCTTTTGGAGCCAATCAAATGAGCTGCTTGCTGACTCTCGATTTACTCTTATCTGATTGGTTCAAGGAACACCCTAGATGCCAGAACACATCTTTATCTTCATTTGGCTCACTGCCAAAATGTTACTTTTAATGCACACATGGGTAACAAGTGCACGTGTGTTGGTAGGAAAGCACAGTTTTTGACCACACTACAGGGTAGCACTCATGAAGGTGGATTATGGACAATATGTTGGTATGACCTCTAAGTATTGATGTTTATCAACATGAAGAATGAAAAGACACAGGAAGTGGATTTTAGGCAATGTTTATTCATTGGAACAAAATAAAGACATTGTTTGCTTCCACATCTGTATGTTTGTACACATGAAAAAATTGCTCACTCAACGGGCCACGGCTTAAAGGAAAAAGATGTTACAGTGTCGATTAAAATTGGAGAATCTCTACTTAAACTTCACTGTTTCGGTCAATGATTCTGGCCTTCCAAAACCGATAATTGCTGTTACAGCCGAAAACTTTCGGTTTCTGAAAATTTGGTGCATTGCTACTATTAACAGTAATGCTAAATGAGGCAAATAAGAACTGACCAAGCTTTCTATAAGTACTTTGAGAAAACTGATCAACAGTCCAAAAATAGGAAAGACTGAACCAATGAGCACACAACCACATGAAAAAAACAGTGTAAAACGAGCTAAATAGATCCCATTCCTTAGAGTTTCACTCTCTGCATGCCAATATGCCATTATAAATCCTAATATTAGCAGCATTATTGTCATCTTCGCACCAAGCAGAACAAACACAGTCAGAAACTTTTCAATCACAACTTTTATTCGTCTGAAAGAAGAATGTCATATAATGACTTGAGGGTGAGTAAATCATGGGCTAATTTTCATTTTTGGGTGAACTATCCCTTTAATTGTTCCCAAGACCAGAGATGAACCCACCAGAAACAATTTGGGGTCTTCTGTAAGTACAGCTGTTAGTGATGTTATCAAGGCCAAATTTAGCGGTATAGCAACATCTAGACTCACAAACTGAATCGTCTGGAACAGGTTCACACACGGTAAATTATCGGGATACTGTTAGACACTGGATGAAGTGGAATATTTACTACAATTCAATCCAGAGATGAAACTCTTTATTAAGTTCAACAGGTGCATGACTCTATGAATGACTCCTGCAGGTAAAGACACTTTCAAGGCAAGGCAAGGCAAGGCAAGTTTATTTATATAGCACATTTCATACACAATGGCTATTCAAAGTGCTTTACATAGAAAATGAAATTAAAACAGTGATAAGAAATAAGAATACCACGTGTCAGAATAAAAAAAAAAAAACAGGATAATTAAAACAGTTGTAAATAGAATTTTTAAAATAAGAAGAAATAGAAATAAACAGTTGTAAAGATAATTAAAAATAATAAAATTATTACAGTATATATAGATAAAAAATAAAATAAAAAAATAATAAAGATGATGCATAGATAAGAGCGAATCAATCGGGCGTACAGTGGCACAGTGCTCATTCAGTAAAGGCACAGCTGGACAGATGTGTTTTGAGTCTGGACGTACAGTGGCACAGTGCTCATTCAGTAAAGGCACAGCTGGACAGATGTGTTTTGAGTCTGGACGTACAGTGGCACAGTGCTCATTCAGTAAATGCACAGCTGGACAGATGTTTTGAGTCTGGACGTACAGTGGCACAGTGATCATTCAGTAAAGGCACAGCTGGACAGATGTGTTTGGAGTCTGGACGTACAGTGGCACAGTGCTCATTCAGTAAATGCACAGCTGGACAGATGTTTTGAGTCTGGACGTACAGTGGCACAGTGCTCATTCAGTAAATGCACAGCTGGACAGATGTGTTTTGAGTCTGGACGTACAGTGGCACAGTGCTCATTCAGTAAATGCACAGCTGGACAGATGTGTTTTGAGTCTGGACGTACAGTGGCACAGTGCTCATTCAGTAAATGCACAGCTGGACAGATGTGTTTTGAGCAGTGTTGGGGCTAGTTACTCAAAAAGTAATATATTACATATTACATATTACTCTCAAAAATAGTAATGCCTTACTTTACTTTATTACTCCTGGAGAAAGTAACTAGTTATATTACAAGTTATATTACTAGTTTTTTTTCTTAATTACTCTATAATGGCCTGAGATGCATCAGATGGAGGAGAACATACAAAGGAGGAGTGTTCTTTAGGGTCTTTATTACGCCAACAACAGACTGGCACTGTCTAGCACAAATAACTACGGTAACACTTTACAATAAGGTTGTATTAGTTAATGCATTAGTTAACATTAACTAATGATGAACTGCACTTATAAAGCATTTATTTATCTTTGTAATTTCAACATTTACTAATGCATTAATAAAATCTTGTTGACATTAGTTAATGCACTGTGAACTAACATGATCAGCTGTATTTTTATTAACTAGTGTTAACAAAGATTAACTAATGATGTACAGAGGTGTTGTTCATGGTTAGTTTATGTTAACTAATGCGTTAACTAATATTAACTAATACAACCTTATTGTAAAGTGTTACCATAACTACAAACAACTGTACTTGTGCAATCAAAAACAAACAAGTATTAACTTCCTCAATGTTTAACAAACACCTCTGGTGCAAACAATCAATATATTTGATTGTCAATTTATAACAAGTCCAAAGATATATTAACTTCCTCAATGTTTAACAAAACCATCTAGTGCAAAAATCCATTTGATTACAAGGTGGAGAGCAGCTATGTCCCCGGGCAGAGTGTGCACTTCACCGTCAAGTTATTTTCCTTCCGTTGAACATATTCAAAATAATTACTGAATCTCCACCCGTCGAAACTAGCTTTCTGTTGCTGGGAACCTTCATCTGAAAAAGAGCTTGCCGTTGTTTACGCTTCCATTTTCCCCCATCTGTCTTTGAGGGTGCCGCTCTGCTGCTGGCTGCCGGTTGTCGACCAATCGGTGATGGTAAATGATACCCAAACCCAGACCAATCACTGTTCCATTCACGCCCTCCTCCTTCCCTTCTGTTCTCTGTGTTGTGTGCGATGAAGGTGCTACTGGCAAATGTAACGCAAGTAACTAGCTCGGGAAAACTGTAATAATATTACCATTTTCAGACTAGTAATGCCTTACACTACCAGTTACTGAAAAAAGTAATATTATTACAGTAACGCTGCTACACCCAACACTGGTTTTGAGTCTGGATTTGAATGTGGCTACTGTTGGAGCACATCTGATCTCTTCTGGAAGCTGGTTACAGCTGCGCCTGGCATAATAGCTAAACGCAGACTCTCCTTGCTTTGAGTGAACTCTTGGTATTTCTACCTGATTTGATCCTGATGATCTGAGTGATCTATTGGGTTTGTATTTAATCAGCATATCTGCGATGTATTGAGGTCCTATAGGTCATTGAGTGATTTATAAACAAGTAATAGTACTTTAAAATCGATGCTAAATGTAACTGGAAGCCAGTGTAAAGACCTGAGGACTGGCGTGATATGGTCATATTTCTGGTTCTGCTCAGAATCCTGGCCGCAGCGTTCTGTATGAGCTGCAGCTGTCTAATGGTCAGTTTGGGAAGGTGATGAAAGCATGAACGAGTTTCTCTTGCCTGGAAACAAAGCAGCTGATTCTTGATATATTTTTCAGATGATAGTAAGCTGATTTAGTTATTGCTTTGACATGACTACTGAAACTCAGGTCTGACTCCAAAATCACACCAAGATTCCTGACTTGATCTTTAGTTGTTTTACCCATAGCTTCAAGGTAGGCGTTCACCTTGAGAATTTCATCTTTGTTTCCAAATGTAATGATTTCAGTTTTGTCTTTGTTTAACTGAAGATAGTTTTGGCTCATCCAACTGTTAACTTCATCAATGCATTTGCACAGGGAGTCAATGGAGCTATAGTCATTAGGTGATAGTGCTAAGTAGATCTGGGTGTCGTCAGCATAGCTGTGGTAAGCCATTTGGTTCTCTCTCATTATTTGGCTCAGTGGCAGCATGTACAGGTTGAATAGGAGTGGTGCAAGAATTGACCCTTGTGGGACTCCGCATGTCATGGATGTCCAGTCAGACTTATGGTCACCTATACTCACATAATAACCTCTCCCTTCTAAGTACGACCTGAACCCTTTAAAGACCATCCCAGAAAGTCAGACCCAGTTTTCCAACCTGTCAAGAAGTATGTTGTGGTCAACAGTGTCAAATGCACTGAGGTCCAAACAGTTTCAAACCAAACAGTTTTACACATAAGCATTTAAAATACAATGACATTACCCTGTTTTGGACATTTAAGCCTACATACCATGCTACCAGAATCAGGTGATCAAAACTCAAGGTAAACCACAGTATTGCCATCTCTGTTCAATATCACTGCCACATGCTTAAAGGCACATAATGTACGTTTTCTTTTTTTTTTAAATCAAAATATCTAAAAACCACTAGAACAGTGTTATATATTTTGTTGACCTGTGTACTTGCATTATCCCAAATGGTTCCCAAGAATATTTAAATGTTTAAACCATGAACACCAAAGACGCTTTAATCTATGATGAGTTTTATTAGACAGTTTGTCTTACTGTTTAAATCTGGTTTTCTTGATTTACCGCACAAAGTAGCATGTTTTACCACGCCTAATATCGCTCTAACTCACTGCAGTGTGAACAAGTGTCTCACGTCGAGCGAATGCACAGAGTAGCATTATAACAACTTTACATACACTCAAGTGTGTGTAATATGATAAAAACAGCGTTGCTTCACTCCACATACACATGAGCGGAAGAAGCGGAAGTGCTCATCTGCGGCAGAATAAAAGCTCTGCGAAATCAAGCCATCATCAAGTCACCTTTAGCGGCGAAAAATGTGTGGCTCTAATCTCTTTGCTGACGTTGTAGAAATTATAGTACATCACTATTATTGGGCATTTTGAGGTCAATAGTTTTTTTTTAATGTTTATACGAATGTAAAATATATATGTATTTGTGTGTATATTATATAAACATACACACACACACACACACTGTCATTTGGTGTTGTTGCTGTTTCTTTTCCAAATTACTAATAATGCTCCTAAAAATAATGCTACAAACAACAAGAACTGACCAAGTTTTGTATAAATACTTTAATAAAATCATCAAACTGAGAGGTAAGCAGATACTAACCTTCTGAAGATATCATGTGAAATGCAAAAATTGATGCAAGGAGCATTGACGCATTTTTTGTTTTGTCTTGGTTCATTTTACAAAGCAACTAAAATTCACTTCAAAATCAGTCGTTTCACACTTCTATAAACCTTCTGTCAATTGCTTGTTTGCTCTTCCAGGTTTGTGACTAACTCTGGATTGTTGACACATGAAGAACAGCCAATCGAGATGGTGAAACACGATTCTGCTTATTTCAGTTCACTGCTGAAGATCAAGGGATATTTTGAATAAATATGAAGGATTTAAACACATTTACCTCAGCAAGAAGAACAAAATACTGCTTTAAAGAAAATGCAAATATGCAAGTTTAATAGATGTTTGGACCCGGAAACTATTATAATTAGTCAGTTTATGACTTGAACTGATGCAGTCTGCCTTCTCCTTATTACTATTAACAGTAATGCTACATAAAACAAGTAAGAACTGAGCAATCTTTCTATAAGTACTTTGAGAAAACTCATCATCAGCCCAAAAGTAATAAAGACTGAACCAATGAGCACACAACCACATGATAAAAACAGTGCAACAACAGTTAAACAGATCACATTCTGTAGAGTTTCTCTCTTTAAATGCCAATATGCCATTGTAAATCCCAATATTAGCAG
>CM040913.1:7533629-7661129 GCA_023029165.1 Gobiocypris rarus | reverse complement strand
CATCTTACGATTCCACCTGAACCTTCTGAAGTGGGATATAATACAGACAAGAGCTGCTTTTCCTCATGTACATCTTGACTCGTCTCTTCTGTTTTTAACTCTTGTGTCAATACTGAGTGAAATCCGTCAGACTTGAGCCAAACTAGCTTGTGTATTTCTGCTACGAGAGCTGCTGTTTGAGCAGGTTTGGGTTCAGAGTCTCTGATCATGTGAAATCTGCCTCCACATGCGTTGATCATTTCTCCAGCGATCCCTCTGGACGCTCCTGTCAGACGTTCCTGGTGGTTTTGGGGCAGAAGAACAATGCAGTACTGCAGAACTTCTGCTCCCAGCAGCTCCTGGGCTCGTTTCACAATATCACACTGCTCTGATTCTTGATCTTCCAGATTCAGGACCATTAAAACGGCGTGAGGTCCAGGAGCCAGGAGAAACAGCGCTGTTGTGAAGCTCTGTCTCGCTGTGTCCTCCTCACAGAGGTTTGGTCCAGTGACCAGCATCATTCTACGCCCCTCGTCTGTAATTACTGGAGTCTTTACAATCTCTCTGTCCTCCTGTCCACCGTCTTTCCTTCCTGACAGGATCTCTGCAGCGCTGAATCTGGAGTCGCCTCGGATTCCCACAATCAGGATTCTCACATCATCATCAAGAGAAGCTGAAACTATTATGCGAAGACAAAATTAGGATAAGAAAGAAATGTTCTTTGAAACAAGCTTCTCTTTTTAGGGATTTATACTGGAAAATGAGACCAACATACACATTCGGAAGAAGGAAAAATTTGGGGAATGACATGAGTGAGCAGATGAAGACAGTTGTGAGTTGTTATTATAGGTACACTATTTATTTAAAAATGTAGAAACATTAGAGAGCAGGTACATTACCTTCTTCTCGTGCAAACATGATGTGAAATGTCAGAATCAGTGTAAAAAGCAGCATGTATTTTCTCTTGGTTAATTTCATTGTACAACCTAAAGAGTACATGTAGCCAAATGTAACTTTAAATATCTGTGACTCAAATTACCCAGATAAACAAAACTGAAAATGAAAGACAGATAATAAAAAAAATGGTATACTTACGGTCAGTTTATTTAGAGAGGCTGTAAGTGTAGTTCTGTCTTTTGCTTTGCTAAGAAACTGGTTCTTGACAAGAATTTACATGTTCGCTTGGATACTAAACCAGTATGACAGGTTTTTTGTGTGGGCAAAAGGTATTGTACAAAGGCGAAGCTTGATGACGGTGTGAATGAGCGTGAGATTATGGGAGTTGTCGTCTTCACCTCCACAGCCGATGGAAAGCAATCCATGTTCATTGGTGAGTTAGTGTATTAAAGTTTTATTAACGTTATCGTAGTATAAAACATGGCGGGCTGAGAGCCCATTATATTTTACACTGCTTGTTTTATCATGCATATACGCCACAGTCGGCCGCTGCTGCTCCTTTTGTTTTGTTGTTTACGTATATAAATAGCCAATGCTAAACAGTTTGATGATTAATGAGTGTCCATGACAACAGGTTAATGGCGGGAAACTATAAAGGAAACATGTCCCTCATTAAAAAATATTATATATTATAGTAAAATTACTCTAGTAACAACCCAAAACAACCCAAACACACCTATATACATACAGTCCCTGACAAAAGTCGTGTCACTTATCTATTTTGTAGAAACACCTGCTATTAACCTGATTTTTAATTCATCAATTGGTGTTAGAAATAGCTCATATGAAAAGCTAAAACCCTCCCAAATGATGTTTAATGCACTGAAATAAATTAGTTTCACTGAAAAAAGATTTATCATTTAATCAAGACAGAAAGGTCAAATTTTGGCAAGACAAAAGTTTTGTCGCCTAAACAGAAATTGAACAAATTTACTGCAAATACAAAAATATTTCAGCAAATTAAGTAGTGGTGCTGTGAGATCCAAATTGAATATCTTGTATGACTTCCATGAGCTTGAAGGACTGCATCCATGCGGTTTGGCAAGGACTCATACAATTTAGTCTTGCATGCCTCCCAGAGTTCATCAATATTCTTTGGTTTCGTCTTCCATGCTTCCTCTTTCATCCTACCCCACATATGCTCAATGATGTTCATGTCTGGTGACTGGGCTGGCCAATCCTGGAGCATCTTGATCTTCTTTGCCTTGAGGAACTTTGATGTGGAGATGGAAGAATGCGATGGAGCACCATCCCGCTGCAAAATTTGGCCTCTTTTATGGTTGGGAATATAAGAGATAGCTAAGATGTCTTGGTATTTTAGACTATTGAAGTTGCCTTCCACCCTGCAGATCTCTCGCACACCCCCACTGGATGTAACCCAAGACCATGATTTCCCCCCCACCAAACTTCAATGTTTTCTGGGTGAATCTCGGATCCATGCGGGCTCCAGTAGGTCTCCTGCAATATTTGCGGCGACTGTGGTGTAATTCAACAGAAGATTCATCTGAAAAATCCTTCTGCCACTTTTCCAGCGTCTATCCTTTTAGCAGGCTGTGGGCTTTGGCAAATGCCACACGGTTTTTCAATTGTCTTTTGTTTAGTGCTGGTGTCTGGGCACTGATTCGACCATGGAGGCCATTTCGAGACAGAATCCGACAAACTGTTCTGGTTGACACAGGGACTTCAGGTGACCAGGTCTCGTGGAGCTCTGCTGCAGTGGAAAATAGGCTGGCCTTGGATATTCGAGCCAAAAAACGGTCCTCTCGAGCAGTTGTCTTGCAGGGTCTGCCTGACCTGGGTTTGTCAAAAACGTCTCCAGTCTCTTCAAATCTTTTTTTTTTTTGTCCTCTGTACTTGACACTGAGACACTTTGAAGGTGTCTGCCACATCAGCAGTGGATCTGGTCTTCAGCCTCTTGATAATCAAAACTTTAGTCTCAGGGTGAATCTTAGGCATGTTTGCAGAGGTCTAGTTGCAGTTGATGTGAAGGTCTAGTGTACTGGGGTTCTTTTTATACACACCTGAGATCTAATTGATCCATTATTAGTCACAGGTGAAGCTCATATGACAAGGCGACAACACTTATGTCTTTGCAAAAATTGACTCAATGGGCTTTACTAAGCTGTGAATATTAGAATATTTTTTGAAAGTTTCATTTTGCACTGGAACATTATTACAAAAGCTGTTGGGATTAAAATGAGCCATTTCTTGTAAAAAAAATCTTGATAAGAAATATATTTCAGCGGCACTTCAGTTCAATTTGTACACAAGCGACAAGACTTTTGTCAGGGACTGTATATAATGCTGCAATAAACAATTTCGTAAAGGAAAATAATAAATAATAAATCTACTCCATGGATTCCAAGTGATCAAGGGCGTAAGACGTTCAGTCCATTGCAAAGGTTCCGCCAGTAGTGGGCGCTCATGCAACGTAAGCAATGACGCACATCCGATTGAACGAGAGTACGAGACGGAGGGAAGTTAGCAGGTGAAGGGCGTAATGAAAACAAACTGAAACGCAGCACAGGTTGTCTGCTGTGCTTCAGCCCTCCACCCCTATGGCTGTTTATACTGTTTCCTATGCAACGACATTAACAAATCATGACAGTGTCGTTTACTGACAAGTATAGGAGCAGCATCTTTAAAAAAAGATAATTGCAGACAGAGAGTAAAAAAAATCTCGCAAGTCTTGTTGATGAAAGAGAATGGTTGGATGGTTTTGTTGTTGGACCAATGAGCAAGGAATGCTGTTATATTTTTATTTACAGTTAAATCTCCAGATGAGAACATCTGATCTGCACAGCTGGTTGAAATCACAACAGCAACATGATTTGAATAATTTCCAGGAAAACTGCATGGTTGTCTGAAGAGCTGCAGAGGAAGTAAGTGTTCATTTAGCAGATGTTTTCATCAGATGTTAGCAGCATTTACATCTGAAGTAATATTGTCATTTAAGATTCAGCTGCTGTTCCTAACTTTAACTTATGCAGACTGCCTGTCCCAAATCATTAATGAACAGTAATGCTACGTAAAACAAGAATGAACTGACCAAGTTTTATATAATTCTCTTGAGAACTCATCACCAATGGTTTCTGGTATGACTAGTAAAACAAATAATATTTGCTAATTGATATTTACAAGTTTAAAATGGGCCTTATAGCAAAAAGGGCAGCCTACGCTTGAATGAATGCCTGCTAGGATCAAAAATGCCAATTAAATTAATAAAAATGCCCTCAAAATGCAAGATATGATGCAAAAAATGTCACTGTGTAAGTTCTTTCTTTTTAATATTTATAAGCAATACCACACAATCCCGAATATCAGCACGTTTGCAAAGGTGATATTGATTTTATACTACAGTTCAATAAACAGAATTTAATATTAGGTGACTGGCTGTACATATTAGTCTCACAATATAGCTTTTTCTCTATTTTGCCAACAAAAATAGTTCCAAACAAATCCACAGTAGAGCCGTTGCACGTCTCCAAGCTGAATAAATCTGTTGTTTTGAACAAATCGGTCTAATTAAATGACTCAATGACTCACTTGCTTTGTCCCTAAATGAATTAGCCATTTAAAAGGTTTATAAGGCGAGCCTCCAACTGTTCCTTTGAAACAGGCCTCCGAGTTGCAAAGCCCTCCTCTGATTATAATAATCATTTGTGATTTAGTCTCTGTTATTGGCTTGAACTGATAGTTTTCCTTTTCCAAAGATCTATTAACAAACCTAAACAGTAATGTTACCTAAAACAAGTTAGAACTGACGAAGTGTTCTATACATCGCTTGGGAGAACTCTTCATCGACCCTAAGATGAAAACTGAGAACATGACTGAACAAAAGACTAAACAATTGATAACACAGCCACATGGCGCCAACTGTAGTGTAAACACAGCTAAACTGATCACATTTACTAGGCTTTCACCTTCTAAATGCAAACATGCTATTGTAAATCCTAATATTAGTAGAATTATTGTCATCATCTGACCGAAGTGTCAATGCGGAGTGAATTTTTGCTCCATTGAGCCAAACTTGTGTATTTCCGCTACGAGAGCTGCTGTTTGAGCAGGTTTGGGTTCAGAGTCTCTGGTCATGTACCGGCCAGTCCGCAAGTTTTCTAAGAATGCGGTTTTGAGTCCTGAAAATTTACTGGTGCGAGTATAGTTATAGAACAGGGTTGTCAATCACGTAAATAACCAAACTGTGTTTGAACCAAGTGGCAACACGTATGTGACTTAAACTGCAATTCATCGACTGGCCGCTAGAGACAATAGAGGAATCTGTATCTCCTCCATGTTTAAATGCCCAACTTTACATCAGAAAAAAACATGTTCACAAAAAGTGGTTTTGGTCTTTACAGCTCATTTTGCCCTTCATGACAACTGTGAGTTTTTTAAATTTATTTTTATAGCTCATTCTTAAGCCTTAAAGTTCTGCATAATTAAGGGCGTGGCCACTTTGAGTGACATGTGGATTGCCACCAGACACCTCAGCTCCACCCACGTCCCGCCTCTTTGCCCATTTTCAGTTATTTGGTGGTGGCGCGCTGCCAAGATGGCAACGGCCGGCTTTTTGGCTTCAGAAATGCTCTTTGGAAACCTACGGGTGACGTCACAGACACTACGCCCATATTTTTTTACAGTTTATGGAGTGAACATAACCATATTAAGGACTCAAATACAGGACTGACAACCGTGTTAACATGGCCTAATCACATTAGATAAATTAATATTTCAAATACATTAATGTAAATGCTTTGTGATTGATGTTTATACAGGAAGTGATGTTTGAATTATATTAAAATTAATAAAAGCATCTCATTTTTGGATAGCTAGAATAAGAGAGCAGATACTAACCTTCTGAAGATGAAATGTGAGTATCAATATGAGGGTCGAGTTTGAATTTCTCTTGGCTAATTTCACCTTTTTTACCCAGTGTGTCTCATGAAGCGAGTCAGTGAGTTGTTGTTGGAAAAAAACAGCAAACAGCCTGGAGTTTGTTAAAGGGCTCATGTCATACTTTATTGTACTGTATTATTTTCCTGGAGGGCCACTTGTATTGTTTGAAAAGTTTTGTTTTTCCTTGCACCAAAACAGACATCATTCAGCAACCCATGATCATTTTCCTCCCCGCTTCTGAATTAAACCTGAATTTGACCTTCTGAATTAAAATTTTGGATTAAGTGGCTGCTTCTCCTTCAATGTAAAAATATCTACATAAGAAACAAGTATCAACATGCCCAGCCACAGCATGTGCGCGAGTGCAGATCATCCAGGAGATGAGGGAATATGTTTCAGCGAATGCAGTCATTTACAAAGACAAAAAAACACATTTAGAAACCATAAAACTTTACTGCAATAACAATGAGAAAAGTTTGCACGCTCAAACTTTGCATTGTGTTTATTCATTGAAAGCTGACTGCAGTAAAATTCATTAAATCTAGGCTTCATTAAATCTTTATACACAACAATGTTTTGATGGATACTGATATTTCAGCTCTTAAGGCTCTTGTTGATGTAGGCGCATGTTGTAGTGGGTGCTGATGTGACACTGATAAACCAATAATATTTGTAAAGTAATAAGTGCATGTTTCATAATGTTAGTTTTATTTTTATCTGTAGCTAAATCTCCAGATGAGAACATCCATGGGAAATCACAACAGCATGATCTGAATTATTTCCAGGAAAAAATTGGTTTTCTGCAGAGCTGAAGAAGTGGTCATTTAAGAGATTTAACATGATCCAGAGCGAGTGCCTGTGTTCATTTTTCCAGCTCAAAGAGAAACATGAAGAATTTCAACTCAAACCGTTAAAGATTAAGAAGTGTGATTCCTCATTATAGTGACTTTGATGGTCAAGAGATTGTTTGAGATGTTCGGTAGCAAGTACATGAGATTTAAACAAAGAGTTAAACAATTTTTTTTTTTAATGAAAGGCACAGTATGTAAGTTTCACCGCTAGAGGTCGCCTATTCAAAATAGGTGTAGCTCGATGATGCCGTAGAATCATGGGACTTGTAGTGTTGACTCTTCACCTCCATTAACTCCATGGGGCAGAAATCATGTTCATGAATGAGTTAATGTATTGATGTTTTATTATTAACGTAATGGTGGTATGAAGAGTGACGTACCGAGAGGAGCGGGAGCGAATGCTAATGAGCGGGCCCTGCACGAAACACCGGCCTCTGGGTTTTTATTATGCTTATGCTCCAGTCGCCTCCGCTTTTTTCGCTGCGTATGTGGGGTAACGCAGTGCTGTTTTACATGCTTAAAACAATCATATCATAGCCTGATGTGGTCATACTCAATTCTAGTCAGAATATGAGTCTGGTACCGCTCCATTGGGCTGTGATTATGGGGCGTGTTTCAACCGAACCAGGAAAGACCTCAATTGGACAGACCTACAACCAATCAGAGCAACGGAGCGACGCGTAACGTTAGTTGTCAAATGTCAACAGAAATCAACTGCACTGTGTTGCCAAGTCCGTGGTTTTCCCATGGGGTGTTCATCATCGCGGATTTCCATGTCCGCGGGTTGAAGTGACCCCAATTATGTGATAGATAGACCCAGAAATGTGAATTTTAGCTGGCAACCATGCCAAAATAACACATATTTTACCCCCAAAACGCCATTTTTTTCAGGAGAACTCCCCTGGAAAGCTGTTGCTTGTTCTGGGCTAGTTTTAAAGTAGCAATTGGGCGACAATTGCAAAAAAACTTGGCAACCCTGTCTGCACACACGCTGGAATAAGTAACGTTAGAAGAAAAAGATGAGTGTAAACGATCTTTGCCAGTGTCGTAAAAAGAGTTTAAGGATACACAGAGTACTTACCAACACAATCATCATTTCTGAGAGAAATAGTGAAGGTGAATGCATATACGAACAAGTTCTCCGTTTAGGATTAGAACAAATTCGACCAGAAGGCCTTTGATGACGTGGATGATTACGTTACTGTTGATCAGGGCCGTCGCTAGTGGGGTGAAAGCTGGTGACGATTATAGGGGCCCCCACTGCCCAAGGGGCCCCACAAATCCAGAAGTTATACTATATCGTCCCCTGTTCTGTGAATAATTATAATATTTTTACTAGATGTATGCCTGAGATTTTAATGAAAACCACAAAACCATGCAAATAAGTTAAAGAAGTTTTTCAAATATCTGCTCCTCTCCTCTCCATACAAATGGTTCAGTCCGGTTTAGTATTTATTAATTAAATCAGTCAGTGATTTAACATTAGATCATTTGACCTAATCAAATTGTAAGTCCCACCCCAGCTCGTGAACAGAACCAATCGGAGTTGAGGCGGCAGCTGAAGTTAAAGATGAACTTGTTGAAAGAACAGGAGACTGACAGACAGGCTGAAAATGTCAGGAAAAGAAAATATAAATCAGGGTACCAGAAACGCCTTGAAAAGAACGAGAGGGAGGCCAGGAGAGTTGCTGTATCCCAGCCGATCAAGACGTTCTTTAAGACAGGTTAGTAACTTAGTGAATTGTTATTTCGCTGTCAGATTTACTGTAGGAAAACTACCGCCTGCGCCTACTGTCATTACCGGCACCGCACGCACCGCCGTCAAAATGATTAAATGATTACGTGGTCAAAATCCCCGTCTTTTTACGCTATTGTAAATAGAGTTTGTTTGTATAACACACAGAAAAAAATGGCACAACGCATGTCACAAGCATTATGCACCTACTGGCTGTTGATTTATTTCATTAGACTACAGTCAAGAAAACACGAATACAACACACTGCTCTTGGATGGATACATTCATTAGCTTTATTTAATAATATATTACACAGTTACATAGTGTCTTTATTTAAATAAGACAAGTAATTCTTATAAAAAAGACAAAAGTCTTTACATTTGACTGCATTCTTGACAATTTATTTGTTTACTTTTTGAATTTATTAATATTTAAAAATGTCTTGGTTTTTGTTAAGTTTTTATTAGTTGTAAAAATGTATATAAACATTTACCTTTTAAAATAAAGAGTTTACAACACCACCACCATTTTATAATGTGTATTTTGCTTTTGCTGGTGTTAAGTAAAAATCTTTATTTACATTTATCTGTTTTGTTATTTTGTAATAAACCCCTATTAGGTTACATGTGGGCCTCCATTCTCATATATTGTACAGTATATGATTTGGGTGGGGGGCCCACATCAATATTTTTTCAGGGGGTCCCAAATCCTCTAGCTACGGCCCTGCTGTTGATCATCTGTCCGTCATCGTCTAAAGCCCGCCCTGACAATTTCATTGGTCTGACCAGTTTCTGTTCCTCTATGGATCGAGTCCAGACCAAACTGCCCGAGCTCAAATGTTGTGGGCGGAGCTCGGGTGGCATCCAGGCTAATCATATTAAATACGTTTGAGTGTGTTGACAAATTTATTGAAAAGTTTAAAATTTGGAATAAAGATTTATGACTTGAAACCTGAAATCGCATTGTATTGTTAAGTTTATGTATTTATGTTGTGCTGTAGTATTGTTTTTATTCATAGGGTTATGAACATGCGTATTCATATGTTTTAAATGTTAACACAAGACTGATATCAATATCAATGTCTTTTGTGATTTAGTCACTATTCAATTGCTGTTAAAATATATTGAAATGATTTACTGCATAAAAATGAAATGAAAGAACCAATAAATACACAACAACATGGAAAAATCAGGAAAAAAATAACAAACTTTACCATTTCTCTCTTTAAATGGGAATATGCTATCGTAAATCCTAATATTAGCAGTATTATTTCCATCTTCAGAAAAAACTGGGTAAAAACAGACACAAACCCGACCGAGAGTGTCACTCCAACTGAACAAAACAGGAATAGCTTGAGAGCAAACACTAGAGTAGTCCGCGTCTGCATTTGCTCTGGTGTGATGGAATAAACTGTGCATAAATGAGCCCCAAATGTGATTCCGGGAGCCACGTGACACGCTATGAGCACATCCGACCAGGTCCTGATGCTGGAAACTGTTCCTAGGGTCAGTCCTAGACCGGATATGAACACTATACTGGGAAATGCAAAGATCATGATCAAAAACATTATGATTTGATGTCCTTGTCGAGAATTTGATAAGTCATAGTACGTCACTGCAATTGCAAACGTTGAGGACACAATCAAATTAAAAGGAACCGAAACATTTGGATTCAGAATATTTCTTAAAGTGACGGTAAAACTAACAACTGCAAACAGTATTTCTCCAAGATAAAAATTTTCATGTCGTCCTTTAGAGAAAATAAGTGCGGCATTCAGTAAAATTAATAAAATCCATCGTGCAATTTCAACCGAATTGTCATATTTGAATGAGAAGAGCTGATTTTCTTCATGTACATCTTGACTCGTCTCTTCTGTTTTTAACTCTTGTGTCAATACTGAGTGAAATCCGTCAGCTTTGAGCCAAACTAGCTTGTGTATTTCCGCTACGAGAGCTGCTGTTTGAGCAGGTTTGGGTTCAGAGTCTCTGATCATGTGAAATCTGCCTCCACATGCGTTGATCATTTCTCCAGCGATCCCTCTGGACGCTCCTGTCAGACGTTCCTGGTGGTTTTGGGGCAGAAGAACAATGCAGTACTGCAGAACTTCTGCTCCCAGCAGCTCCTGGGCTCGTTTCACAATATCACACTGCTCTGATTCTTGATCTTCCAGATTCAGGACCATTAAAACGGCGTGAGGTCCAGGAGCCAGGAGAAACAGCGCTGTTGTGAAGCTCTGTCTCGCTGTGTCCTCCTCACAGAGGTTTGGTCCAGTGACCAGCATCATTCTACGCCCCTCGTCTGTAATTACTGGAGTCTTTACAATCTCTCTGTCCTCCTGTCCACCGTCATTCCTTCCTGACAGGATCTCTGCAGCGCTGAATCTAGAGTCGCCTCGGATTCCCACAATCAGGATTCTCACATCATCATCAAGAGAAGCTGAAACCATTATGCAAAGACAAAATTAGGATAAGAAAGAAATGTTCTTTGAAATAAGCTTCTCTTTTTAGGGATTTACTGTATACTGGAAAAAGAGACCAACATACACATTCGGAAGAAGGAAACAGGTTTGGGAATGACATAAGAGTGAGCAAATGAAGACAGCCGTGAGTTATTATAGGTACACTATTTAAAAACTTAAAAACTAAGAAACAGTAAAGAGCAGGTACATTACCTTGTTCTTGAACAGACATGATGTGAAATGTCAAAATCAGTGTAAAAAGTAGCTTGTATTTTGTCTTGGTTAATTCCATTGTGCAGCCTAAAGAGTACATATAGCCAAATGTAACTTTAAAAATCGGTGACTTGGATATACCAGATCAACAAAAGTAGGAAAACGTTTTTACTTGCAGTCAGTTTATTTAGAAACACTGTAAATGCAGTTCTGTCCTGTCTCTTGCCTTGCTCAACAAACATGGGTTAAGATATTCCTTTAGATAGTAAACCAGTATGACAAGTTTTTTTTTTTTTTATTGAATTGGCCAGGCTTCAGACTGCGACTAATGTGCGTGTTCACACTTGCCAGCTGTGGTTTAATTAGAACAAACCATGATGCGATTGCGCTATTAATGCGCTTAATTTGAATAAGTGTGAACGTTGCCATCTGAACCCTGGTGCACACCAAACAAACAGAACGAGACTCATGTTTTTTTAGGGGGTCATGGTCCACTTCCAAACAAACTCTGGTGCGGTTCGACTGAAATATATATTGCCCCCATTTCAGTTCTGTACAACTGTCTCTGCGGCAGATCTCAGAGAAATTCCTGCCGCTGTTTTGACTCCTTTACACATTTTATAAGCGGTTTGTGAGCTCTCATCTGGTAGAAATACCACCATTTGTACACAATGAATGCATTTAGCCCAGCACAAACCAGTGTTAACCTGTGTTGATGAAAGTTACTTTTAAAAGCAATATAGCGTTACTCCTTAAAGTAACTAATTGAGTTACTTAGTTACTTTTTCTAAAAAGCAAGAATAATGCAATTGAAAAATTCTACTTAAATATAATATAAAATATAAATTTCACTCAGTATTAAAGTCAAGTAAACTACAAGCACATCCTAACAGAAACATTTTTCATTGGTCACCAATGTTCTTCACGTGCAAGGATGTTATTTCCTAGTTGTTTCAAATCCCTCAGCACACAATCTCATCCCTACATTATAGATTTAGCACGAGGCAATCACACATCTGCTCTCTCAATGGTGAGGCCTTGCAAACATTTACGTCATATTAACAATCTATGAAAGCTGCCGCAAATAATTGTTAAAGAATTATGACTTCAGTCTCTCATACGTAATGTTCTTTCAGCAATATGTTCTTCTGATTGACCCATTTTTATGTGTGAAAGTGACACCATCCTCATCTCGGCTTGTTTTGGCCATCATGTTGAGACCAGATTGTCCTGCCATGTTTGTTCAGGATGGCTCAGTCAACTCTTTCTGGCCTGAGGGCAGCTCTTTCTTCATCACCCTATCTTTACATAATCCAGACAGTCATGGTGTTGGCCAAGGTCAAGATGTCTTCTTTGCTATTACAACATCATTGTTCATAAATTTTGGTGTTTGTGTTGGGGTGATAGCTTACGAAACAATCCAAAGCAAACCCTGATGTGTTTACGTATAAGATGCACTTTTATTTGCTTAAATGAAGTGGAGTGATTTAAAATCTCAGTGTCAAGCAACTGTAAATCTCAAACTCTAAGCCAAGATATTATCTTTCAGTGCTAAAAAGGTTAAAAATATATAAAAGGTTTTTGTCCCAACCAGATAATCTCAGGTACTGATTATGTGTTTTATTTAATGATAAAAGTCTCTAACGCGAGTTTGAATATAATGTTGCATTACTTTTATAGCCATCTTAAAATAGATTGGTAGGTCTACTAATCCATTTCGTTGAGAGTGCAGTGCGCTGGCAGAGAGAGACTCCGACGACCTCGTCTGATTGGCTGTGACTTTTGATTGATTTTGTTGTCAGTGCATTGCCCTTGCAGAGAGACTCCGCCCACGACCTCGTCTGATTGGCTGTGACTTTTGATTGATTTTGTTGTCAGTGCATTGCCCTTGCAGAGAGACTCCGCCCACGACCTCGTCTGATTGGCTGTGACTTTTGATTGATTTTGTTGTCAGTGCATTGCCCTTGCAGAGAGACTCCGCCCACGACCTCGTCTGATTGGCTGTGATTTTTGATTGATTTTGTTGTCAGTGCATTGCCCTTGCAGAGAGACTCCGCCACGACCTCGCCTGACTGGCTGTGACTTTTGATTGATTTTGTTGTCAGTGCATTGCCCTTGCAGAGAGACTCCGCCCACGATCTCTTCTGATTGGCTGTGACTTTGATTGATTTTGTTGTCAGTGCATTGCCCTTGCAGAGAGACTCCGCCACGACCTCGCCTGACTGGCTGTGACTTTTGATTGATTTTGTTGTCAGTGCATTGCCCTTGCAGAGAGACTCCGCCCACGATCCGTCTGATTGGCTGTGACTTTTGATTGATTTTGTTGTCAGTGCATTGCCCTTGCAGAGAGACTCCGCCCACGATCTCTTCTGATTGGCTGTGACTTTTGATTGATTTTGTTGTCAGTGCATTGCCCTTGCAGAGAGACTCCGCCCACGACCTCTTCTGATTGGCTGTGACTTTTGATTGATTTTGTTGTCAGTGCATTGCCCTTGCAGAGAGACTCCGCCACGATCTCTTCTGATTGGCTGTGACTTTTGATTGATTTTGTTGTCAGTGCATTGCCCTTGCAGAGAGACTCCGCCATGATCTCTTCTGATTGGCTGTGACTTTTGATTGATTTTGTTGTCAGTGCATTGCCCTTCCAGCGAGACTCCGCCCACGACCTCGTCTGATTGGCTGTGACTTTTGATTGATTTTGTTGTCAGTGCATTGCCCTTGCAGAGAGACTCCGCCCACGATCCGTCTGATTGGCTGTGACTTTTGATTGATTTTGTTGTCAGTGCATTGCCCTTGCAGAGAGACTCCGCCAACGACCTGTCTGATTGGCTGTGACTTTTGATTGATTTTGTTGTCAGTGCATTGCCCTTGCAGTGAGACTCCGCCCACGACCTCGTCTGATTGGCTGTGACTTTTGATTGATTTTGTTGTCAGTGCATTGCCCTTGCAGAGAGACTCCGCCACGACCTCGCCTGATTGGCTGTGACTTTTGATTGATTTTGTTGTCAGTGCATTGCCCTTGCAGAGAGACTCACGATCCGTCTGATTGGCTGTGACTTTTGATTGATTTTGTTGTCAGTGCATTGCCCTTGCAGAGAGACTCCGCCACGACCTCGTCTGATTGGCTGTGACTTGATTGATTTTGTTGTCAGTGCATTGCCCTTGCAGTGAGACTCCGCCCACGACCTGCGTCTGATTGGCTGTGATTTTTGATTGATTTTGTTGTCAGTGCATTGCCCTTGCAGAGAGACTCCGCCCACGACCTGCCTGATTGGCTGTGACTTGATTGATTTTGTTGTCAGTGCATTGCCCTTGCAGTGAGACTCCACCCACGACCTCGCCTGATTGGCTGTGACTTGATTGATTTTGTTGTCAGTGCATTGCCCTTGCAGTGAGACTCCGCCCACGACCTCGTCTGATTGGCTGTGACTTTTGATTGATTTTGTTGTCAGTGCATTGCCCTTGCAGAGAGACTCCGCCCACGACCTCGCCTGATTGGCTGTGACTTGATTGATTTTGTTGTCAGTGCATTGCCCTTGCAGTGAGACTCCGCCCACGACCTCGTCTGATTGGCTGTGACTTGATTGATTTTGTTGTCAGTGCATTGCCCTTCCAGCGAGACTCCGCCCACGACCTCGTCTGATTGGCTGTGACTTTTGATTGATTTTGTTGTCAGTGCATTGCCCTTGCAGAGAGACTCGCCAACGACTGCCTGATTGGCTGTGACTTTTGATTGATTTTGTTGTCAGTGCATTGCCCTTGCAGTGAGACTCCGCCCACGACCTCGTCTGATTGGCTGTGACTTTTGATTGATTTTGTTGTCAGTGCATTGCCCTTGCAGTGAGACTCGCCACGCACCTCGTCTGATTGGCTGTGATTTTGATTGATTTTGTTGTCAGTGCATTGCCCTTGCAGAGAGACTCCGCCAACGACCTCGTCTGATTGGCTGTGACTTTTGATTGATTTTGTTGTCAGTGCATTGCCCTTGCAGTGAGACTCCGCCCACGACCTCGCCTGATTGGCTGTGACTTTTGATTGATTTTGTTGTCAGTGCATTGCCCTTGCAGTGACACTCCGCCCACGACCTCGTCTGATTGGCTGTGATTTTTGATTGATTTTGTTGTCAGTGCATTGCCCTTGCAGAGAGACTCCGCCACGACCTCGTCTGATTGGCTGTGACTTGATTGATTTTGTTGTCAGTGCATTGCCCTTGCAGTGAGACTCCGCCCGACCTCGTCTGATTGGCTGTGACTTGATTGATTTTGTTGTCAGTGCATTGCCCTTGCAGTGAGACTCCGCCACGACCTCGTCTGATTGGCTGTGACTTTTGATTGATTTTGTTGTCAGTGCATTGCCCTTGCAGAGAGACTCCGCCCACGATCCGTCCTGATTGGCTGTGACTTTTGATTGATTTTGTTGTCAGTGCATTGCCCTTGCAGAGAGACTCCGCCACGACCTCGTCTGATTGGCTGTAACTTTTGATTGATTTTGTTGTCAGTGCATTGCCCTTGCAGTGAGACTTCGCCTACGACCTCTTCTGATTGGCTGTGACTTTTGATTGATTTTGTTGTCAGTGCATTGCCCTTGCAGTGAGACTCCGCCACGACCTGTCTGATTGGCTGTGATTTTGATTGATTTTGTTGTCAGTGCATTGCCCTTGCAGAGAGACTCACCACGACCTGCCTGATTGGCTGTGACTTGATTGATTTTGTTGTCAGTGCATTGCCCTTGCAGTGAGACTCCGCCCGACCTCGTCCTGATTGGCTGTGACTTGATTGATTTTGTTGTCAGTGCATTGCCCTTGCAGTGAGACTCCCACGCCTGATTGGCTGTGACTTTTGATTGATTTTGTTGTCAGTGCATTGCCCTTGCAGAGAGACTCCGCCCACGATCCGTCTGATTGGCTGTGACTTTTGATTGATTTTGTTGTCAGTGCATTGCCCTTGCAGTGAGACTCCGCCCACGACCTCGTCTGATTGGCTGTAACTTTTGATTGATTTTGTTGTCAGTGCATTGCCCTTGCAGAGAGACTCCGCCCACGATCCGTCTGATTGGCTGTGACTTTTGATTGATTTTGTTGTCAGTGCATTGCCCTTGCAGTGAGACTCCGCCCACGACCTCGTCTGATTGGCTGTGACTTTTGATTGATTTTGTTGCGAGTGCAGTGTGCTTGCAGAGAGACTCCGCCCACACCCTCTTCTGATGGCTGTGACTTTTGAATGATTGTCGCTGAAATCTAATCGCATCGTCTAGTTAGAACCCAGTGTGAGCTAAAATATGGTCCCCATGAAATTTGTAAGTTAATATTTCAATAATTTAACAACACATTCACGTTCAAAAGTGATTTGGTTCTCCATTTTAAATCTTATTTAGAGAGCTGGTCATATATGAACTCTTCTTATTGGAAATCTCACGGTTCAGCAGGCAGCAGATTTTGTCATTTTCCTCAGACGCTGATGGCTGATCATATGGGAATTTACAGACACTTTTTGCCCGGTCGAGAGAAAAAACGGATGATAATTCAGCCGCCATCAGTCAAGTGGAAAAATAAACTCCTTCCTTTCGACACCTCAATCTCATCTCTTGACCTTTTCACCCTCATGTCTTTTTCTAAGCGGGAAACACTACAGGAGAACACTTCGCTCTGTCAGGCTCCAAAAAGCACCATAAAAGTGTAAGTGCTGCATAGTGTTCTAGAACAGGGGTTTTCAAACTTTTTGTGTTTGTGGACCACTATTTGTAATCAAAAAATTTTGTGGACCACCTCATAACACACATAATAAAATATGTCTACACACAGTACCTGAATTAATCCGCACCTCTAAATAGGCTTACTAGCACTAAAACACAGTGCTAGTACAACAGTCATCACATCAGTACAAAAGGCTTGTTAAAAGAAAGTTTACTGCAGACAACGGCTGCCACATATTTAATTTATTTATTTACTCAAGCGCCGTCTTCGGGGCCGGTGTAGCTGAAACATAGCTTTCGCAGTATTTTCTCTTCACCCTCCTTTTCTTCAATTTTTTTAATGATGGATCTGGCTCATAGATGCATCCGACTCACTGTCAATATCTTCATTTTTTGTAACTTCTGCCTCTTGTCTCTTTTCTCTTCAGAGAACCTGTTGCTATCCACCGATTTATATACTTGAACGTTACGGCCGAGCGCCACTAGCCTATTTTAGTAATCGCACAATAACTTGACAATTTAATACAAATGTTATATCATATTCTTTCTACCTTTATTTTTTATGGGAATTTCCTGGTAAAATAAAGGTAAAAAAAATATTATTTTAATTTGCCTTTCCACGGACCACCTGCAGAACCCTCACGGACCACAGTTTGGGAATGACTGTTCTAGAAGACATGTTCATTTTGAAATCATATTATGCTTTATGTTAGGAACAAACAATTTAGGTTTATTGACTGAAAACCATAGCTCTAATGTATCAAGATGCACTGTGAAACCAAATGCAATTAGTAATGCATTTAGCATATTAGAATAAATAATGACTGAATTTAAGAAATTAACTTTGTTCACTCTAAAGGTGCCACTTGTATACAAGTTAATGGGTTACTGGATGGAGATTTTGCATTAGAACATGTGTATATATATGACTTTTTTTCTTGAATTTTTCTATTCAAATTCTGGAAGAAAATGTATAATACATGTAAACATTCTCATTTAAGGCGAGTGACTCGCACAAGCAAAAAAATGGGTGGATGGTCTGAAATCTTGAGCCACATGTGATGGTGAGTTTGTTTCTCTGTTGCCTAGAGCTTTTAACAGGTGGTTATATGTGAGTTTGACAATTGCTGGTGAGATCGCTGTGGCACTGAAGCAATTGAAAATCAATTTCAGCTGGAGTAACACGTCTCTGTCTGAAGACATGGGGCGGGAGGTAATATTGACTTTTCCAGCAGCTGCAGTTTCACCTTCATAAAAGAACCTGCTGACTGGCACAGTGTCCTGATCAATATATACAATTTTTACAGCTTTGCATATAAAGACGCAGGAAATGAGAAAGAGGCATAAATCACAGTGTAAGTTTGCTATTCATGAGTTCGTTTAAACAAGACAGAGTTCTCAAATGCTAATTTAACATCCAAAACGTTGCTATGTGATTGCCAAAGTGTTTTGAATGGTTGCTAGGGTATTATGTGGTTGCTATGTGACCTCTAATTTTTTTACAAATCATATTTCAAACACCCTGGAGGAAGTCAGTTTTAAGTTTTTTGTGATTTTCACACGGCCAGGTCACATATCTGGGATGTGTGAATCATAAATCATTTATTTCAACCTTATCTTTCCTCCTCAAGAAAGTACACCCAGAACTTTGACTTGATCTTTTGAGCAATTAAATACAGCACTGAAGGCTCCTTCAGTTAGAAATCTGTGTTCTTGCAGACTTTGGAAAGTGTTATTGCGTTCGGTCTTAAATAAACCAGACAGCAGGTCAACTGCTCTAATGTTGACATTCTTTGAACCTGATATTGTTCGTTAGGATGATGTGTGGCTATGACTTTGCTGGCAATTTGGGCCAATTATGAGCATCAGCCGTGTCAGTGTGAATCAGCGCTACGTCGTATCATATGACTCAGCTCCAGCGGATCAGATGTTGTTAGTGTGTTTGGGTTTGGCTGCTCTGTTCAGAGGCAAATCACGATTTTAATAAAACACCTTTGTAGTGTCTTTTTTACTAAGTAAGTGTTACGTTTCATATTATCATAAAAACAACTATGAATCTCAGCAGTCTATAAATGTCCAGGTGACAATTCACCACAAAATCTAAATCTGTATTTATTTTCTAATAAAAGAACATTTTACTTACTTTTAGGAACATATAGTATTTGTTTTACTGGGATTTCCCCCCTCTTCCAACGCACATGAGCTGTTTGTGTCCATAACAGTGTGATATCAATACAAAGTTCTGTCAAGAACCTCTAGATGTATGTACAGGCTGATTGATCCTTAACTCAATCTGCTTGAAATCACATTTTTCTCTATAGGGCGCTGCTAATTGGTTCATGCTCTAGCCGTTGTAAATGAGCTCACAGCTCAACCTTTAAATACTTGGTAAGCATTTGCTGTAAAAGTTGCAGTGTTTTCAGAAACCCTCCACCTTCCCCTGCTCCACCTGTAAACATCTGCTACGGGTAATTCTCGTATGCTATATTGTACAGCAGCACCATGTCTTACTTGCTCACAGCAGTGTGTCATGTATTAGCAGTAGAAAGTCACGTAATTGCTCTGCAGCAGCTAAAACAACAGCAGCAATAACATCAACAACAGCAGCAATAACAGCAGCATCAGCAACAATAGCAGTAACAGCAATAACGGCAGCAGCAACAATAACAGCAGCAGCAATAACAGCAGCAGCAATAATGGCAGCAGCAATAGCAGTAACAGCAATAACGGCAGCAGCAACAATAACAGCAGCAGGAATAACATTAGCAACAACAATAACAGCAGCAATAATGGCAGCAGCAACAATAACAACTGCAGCAACAATAACAGCGACAGCAGCAATAACTGCAGCAGCAACAATAACAGTGGCAGCAGCAGCAACAATAATGGCAGCAGCAGCAACAATAACATCAGCAACAACAATAACAGTGGCAGCAGCAGCAACAATAATGGCAGCAGCAGCAATAACAGCAGCAGCAACAATAACAGCAGCAGCAACAATAACAGCAGCAGAAACAATAACAGCAGCAGAAACAATAACAGCAGCAGAAGCAATAACGGCAGCAGCAACAATAACGGCGGCAGCAATAATAACAGCAGCAGCAACAATAACAGCAGTAGTGTAACAGAAATATTCTGCAAATACCAAACATATCAACACTGTAATATCAATTACCAATGCCAAACACTCAGAGTCGTCATGACAGAACTGCATTAACACCTGATTCAGGTTGGTTCTCTCCATACATTGATTTAATATTAATTTGTTTGTCACTAGATGAATTTGTCAGGGATTCATTGGTTTGTACAATGGACTGCTGATGTAGCCTTTTTGTTCCCTGTGCTCTAATTATAGAACCTCAAAGCAGACTATTGAAATGCATTGCCATTTTTAACTACTCACTTTGATTATCGAACTGCATGTGGTGACCAAGCGGCAACCTCCCCCAGTTTCTCTTGAAGCCAATACGGAAGTGACTTAAACTGCAGTTCATCGACTGGCCACTAGGGACAGACTCCAGAAGGGAGCAGAATCTCATTGAGCCCCATGTTAAAATGCCCACCTTTACAGCACAAATAAACATGTTTACAGCCTGGTACAAATTCTAGTTTTGGTCTATACGGCTAATTTTGCCCTTCATGATAACTGTGAGGGGGGTGATTTTTTTTATAGCGCATTCGTTTACATTATATAAAGCCTTAAAGTTCTGCATAATTAAGGGCGTGGCCACTTTGAGTGGCAGGTGGGTAGCCATTTATCTGTTGTTTGTTAATCGCGTCACCTCAGCTCCGCCCACGTCCCGCCTCTTTGCCCATTTTCTGTTATCCGGGAGTGACTGTTGATGACGCGCTGCCAAGATGGCAACGCCAGCTCGACCCTACTTTACGCTTCAAAACTGCTCTGCAGAATCCTATGGGTGACGTCACAGACACTACGTCCATATTTTTATACAGTCTATGGTGGTGACTAAAAGGACACTCGTCATCAGAGGATGATTGTAGCTGTTACTGTGTTCATTTCAAATATCACACCCCCGAAACCCTCTTTAAATATGAGGGGCCAATTTTCTTTATGATGAAAATCAGTGCCTAACAACACTGACTCATTACTTAACATCTCAGTAATACCAGCCACCGTATAAAATCAACATAATTAACCCATTATGAGTAATGCCGTTGTGAGTTTGATAATTAATGTCTGCATTATGAAAGTGTCCCTGAGATGAGGGTTTAATGAATTACATTGCTCACATTTATTGCTTTGGGTCATTGAGATATTGACTTCCGTTTTTTTATTCTTTCTTTTACATCAAGAGGTGAGAAACAATTATTTAGCATGTGTTTCTCGTGCAAAGTACAAACACCCTTTTGTAAACAAATTAGACATTTATATTATTATTTTATATATTAGACAGTCTTATATGCATAAAGCACAGACGACTTATTATTATTGAATAAAGACTTCTGGATGAGGTCTAAATTTACATTTTAACCTTGCATACTGCATGCAAATATGTTGTTTGCATCAGAATCGCCAGACGCATTATATTGAGGGTTGAAGGCTGTCATATGGATTGCCATGACAACACTGATTAGGTGACATTTCAAGTTACCCTAACAAGACGACTCCCTCAGTAAAATGATGAAAGGTTGTCATGGCAGCTCACAAATTTCTTACAACATGGTTGATAATCTCAGGGGAATGTGGGGCATTTTTCATTGCATTGATAGATTTTTGTTTATGATGATTATTTGTCTGATCCAAGAGCAGAACATCGGTGCATTTGACTGGAAGATGCTCCGTAAACACCTGAGCAAAAAACTGAATCCGGATCCGGTCCAAAGATGTGTCCAGAAGCCAATGATCACTCCCGTCTTTCAGTTTTGAGAAACTGCTTTGGATAGTCATGTTTAAAATTCTACGTTCGCTCAGGAATGCTGTGTGAATCTGGTTTGGAGTCAGAAAACGAGGCAAGTGCAAAGCTACGCAAATGTGGTCAGGATGAAACACTAAATATGAAGACAACGTTCCTGAAAGCAGTATAACATCCCAGTCATGGGATTTCCGTGTGCTGTAATTGGAAACACAGTGCATTGATGCATTTGTTTGTCTGAAATAATGTTGTCGATTTGATTCCAGTCATGGAAAAACTCATCGTGTGGCTTGACTTGGACTCGTTCACTCAGCACAAGAATGCAGGTACATAAAACCACAAAGAATGTACTTTTAAATTGTTTCAGTATTGCAAAACAAATGTCTGTTAAGCCTTGATCAACCCTTGTGTTACGAGTGTCATTTCAACACATTTCAGTAACTCATGCATGCTTAAGCAGAGAATGCTTTGTGCCTAAGATGATCAGATTTACAGTAAAAACAACTTCTTGTTGCCCTATAGTGGATTTTCTTCATTAACCTTGTACATTTTTTCACATTGTGAATGCCAAGGCGCGCTGGGAAATTGAACTTTATCCGGGATCTTGGCCAAACCAGAAGAAGAGGAATTATCATAAAACAACAAGTTCGCTGATGACTATATAATGGACATGGGAAGGAGCTGCTCATGCTGATACTGTGTTAGCCATCAGAAAATAACAGAGGTCCATTTTCAAAGTATTTTTACCATGTATACCATGTATTTTTATTTTACAATTCAGATTAGTTTAAATTTTGTTTACACCATAGTTTGGATTTTATCCTGCATTGTTTTTAGTTGTTTTGCAACGCATGCATTGTTAGTATTATTATAGATTGTTGATTTTTCCAGATCTGATTTACTGATTGCCATAAGAACAGCACCGTTTTAATGTGGCATTTAATTTACAGAAGGAAAACGGCTTAATGTTGGCAAAACATTTTTTTGGGGGTATAAATTCATTTTTGACAGTGTATAACTCAGGCCCTGTGTGCTCTAGCACCCTGCAGACAGTTTTGGCTGTTTCCACTAGATGGCAGCAAATGCTGATCACTTTCAAAAATACATTTATAACCAAAAAATCTGAAAAAAACTGAAGTTAACTTTATTTATTTGTGTTAAAACTACATACAATATTTTTGTTGACATAACTAACTGTACAGTGGATCTGTAGTTCCCAGCATGCTTTGCAAGGGACTACATTATGAGAGTAAATTTAGGGATTAGAGCGTTAATTTATGTGTTTTTCTGTATAGGGAAAGATGTTGTTTGTTAATTTTAGTGTTTAATGTTTAGTTATGTTGGACATTTAGAGGAGTTTCTGTAATGTTTTTGAATTCTGTGGTTACCATTGTGCTGAAGAGTGGCGCCTGTGCTTAGGCTGTGGGCACTCAGTAATCTATGCTAATGTCTGGAGTGACACAAGTCTTTTCTTGTATTTACAGTATTGTCTATGACAGTGAATGAAACCGCTTATAATTGATTTTCCAATTAAATGTTTGTCAAATACAAAAAAAAAAATCATGTTATAACTATATAAATATAATTTTAAAAGTATTTGATTAAATTGAGTTGGACCAACATTGCATTAATTTGTTTTTTATGAGTTGGGGCTACACATATTTATTGGATGGAAAACCTGCCCTCTATTAAATTGAGTTTGTCCAATGAGTAATTTTTTTTGAGTGTAGTAATAAATTTTTTCTTATGTTTATGCCAGTAATAAACTGGAGAAGTTTCACAGTGATATCTTCTAATACATTTTTTTTGACCCTATTCACCTGTAGTGTCGCGCATTAACATTATCTTGCACAAAAAACACTTACATTTTTGCATTTACTCTCCCTTTTGATTGCAATGACAAAGCATGCTGGGAAATAGCCCAGTTTCTGGTCAATTTAATTTTGTCGAAATTAAAAGAAAGTCCATAAAACTCAAAACAATTCAGATTACTGAAAAATGTGTCAGTTTTATGAACTCAAAAGAAAAAGAAAGTTCTGAATACTCATAAAAGTTCATTTGATTGAACTAATTTGTTTAATTTGAGTTGGCTCTACTCAAACCAATTCATTAATTTGTTAGGGTTTACAGAAAGAAACTGATTATTAAAAGAAAACTGAGACTTGCTTATGTGAAATGGATTCAATTTAGCTAAATGTGAATCCTGTGATAACAAATTTGACTATATTATTATAGCCTCTGTTGATAGATGGTTTATTTTTGTTTGTTTGTTTGTTTTCTTCTTTTTCTAAGGTTTTGGCTTGTTTTCAAAAAAAAAAAATTTTTTAATAATAATTGTTCATTATTTAATTCCATTTGCTTTTAACCCTTAGCTAAAGTAAATCTGCATTCCTTTCAAGAGACGGCCGATCCTGAACTTTTTCTGCCATCTGAACCCAATCAGAACAGAGCCATGTGAACGGTGAGTTTGCTCCATTAAACGTCCCCATCTGTTTCATCTGGGCCTCTAGAAAGTTTGTCAGCATTGACACAAAACAGATGAGCAGCACAAGGAACATCAATAAATCAGCTTGAATCCGGCCTGTAGCGGTTGCACACGTGTTATAGGTGAAAAGGACAACACTTTGGCAAAACCAGCAATTTGATTAACAGTGCAGGAATCTACACAGAAGGAAAAGCCGTGAGAGATTCCAAAGAGAGCTGAAACTGTATTCACACACACACACACACACACACACTGAAGATCAGAGATACATCCTGACACCCAGAGATTTCTCACTCTAAACTGCTTTGTGAACTGCAGAAATGAGCACGAGGAGTGAACTCAGCCAGAGCGTAAAAAGAGGACACAAATCAAACACTCACCTATAGGTGGGGCTTGACATAACTTTTTTGCTCACTGGCCACAATTCGACATTGATTACAAACTGCCAAATAGATATTTTTAATATCTCATAATTTTGCAGCAGGTTTATTTGGCGTCTGTCACTTTAAGACCTGACACATGGATCCATTACACTGTTACACATGTTTTCTTTCTCAACGGTTTACGTTCACTTAAAAAGAACTGACTGTGTTTACATGAATACTCGCCAAAACCTGCATTTTGACACTTTATTTAGTGTGTATTTGACAGTTTAAGCACAAGAAACAGCGAAAAATATCTCAATTTAGCACTTAGAAGTGGCTTTATGTGCTGAACTTTGGGTGTTTGAGCACAAAATCTGCGGGAATGAGTAAAATAATGCGCAATACACGCAGTCCCACACTGAAATTCAAGCCCTGTAACAACTCTATTTCATCCCGAGCAAATGAAACGAGAAACGAGTGAGTGGAGGTGGGTTTGTGTGTAACCATAGACTGTATAAATATGGGCGTAGTGTAAAGTAGGCGTCGAAGTAGTTGCAGAGCAGTATCTTGGCGTTGCCATCTTGTGGCGTGTCAACCGTGACTCGGAGCCAGCGTCATCAACCGTCACTCCCGGTAACAGAAAATGGGCAAAGAGGCGGGGCGTGGGCGGAGCTGAGGTACGCGTGACTAACAAACAACAGATAAACGGCTACCCACCTGCCACTCAAAGTGGCCACGCCCTTAATTATGCAGAACTTTAAGGCTTAATATAATGTAAACGAATGCGCTATAAAAAAATTCACCCCCCTCAGAGTTGTCATGAAGGGCAAAACTAGCCGTTTAGACCAAAACTAGATTTTGTACCAGGCTGTAAACGTGTTTTATTCTGCTGTAAAGTTGGGCATTTTAACATGGGTCTCTATGAGATTCTGCTCTCTTCTGGAGCCTGTCCCTAGTGGCCAGTCGATGAACTGCAGTTTAATCCACTTCCGTATCGGCTTCAAGAGAGACAGTGGGAGGTTGCTGCTTGTGTGTAACTTACTGTCGGAGAGAGAGAGAAGCTGATATTGTCTGTCTATTCTGTGAAAAATTTATATCGGAAGTGTTTCAGATATTTTAGTATCGAAACATCAATATTTTTGACAACACTAAAAAGGCATCCGAAATAATAAACTGCAATGTAAAGGAATTGAAAAATTAATATATATAAAATACTACGCGCCAAAGTGTCTAGTAGTGTCTAGTAGTCGAAAACACATTAGACTGGATTGCTTTCATAGCATAGATGCTCATGTAGTAAAATGCACAAGAACAGCCACTAAAAGTCACCCTACCCTCCATCTACTGACCTGAAGCGTAAACATTATGGGATGCACGTGTAACCCGCTCCATCCCACCGGATGCTCTAACAAGAAGACTAAAGGCTGCAACCTCTAGTGTCAGTCGCTCTTGAGATCAGAGGAGTGAGGTTTACTCGCACAGCAACTACTAGCTGGCCTCTGTTACACTCACCACCCTAAACCACACTCCCATACGGGTCATGGCACCAATGTAACCCCTCCCGTCGAACCGCCCCACTCCGCTCCAAGCGGGACTCAAACCCGGGTCTGCCGGCATAAGAGTCGGACACTCTAACAAGGAGGCTAAAGGCTGCAACCTCTAGCGTCAGTCACTAGACTGTCTCGAGATCAGAGGAGGGAGGTTTACAGCGACTACTAGCTGGCCTCCGTTACACATACTAGACAGGCGGGATTTAAACTTTGTGGGCTGGAGACCCAAGTTTGGTTTGAAGAGGAAAACGTCCCAAGCACAATGTTCTCTCACTATTCCTGATTTCTAACACACTCACAGCGTTCGGCGGGTCTTGCGGTTGTCAGAGCAGAAACGAAAGCTGCTGCTCTCCGCATATTTTTCCGTCATCTCCGGTCATGTTCATATGTAAAGTGCGTGAGCTTATTTCATCCATTAGATGGAAAGATCTGAAAAAGTCCATACATTTACCCACCCATAGACCCTCCCCTTGAAGAAATCAGGACAAAAGTGGTTTAAAGTGGACAAAAGAGACGGATTAAAACACCAGGTGCAAACGGGAATGTGTCTCCCTCATCTACATGTGATCTTAATACCAGCCTAACAGGGCCTGAGTTGAGCAGAATAATGACACTATTATCCTCTGTAGATCTGCTTTACAGCTTCGTTTCATGATTGATTCGTTTTACAACATTAACATTATGCTGCTTTGAAGCAATCTGTATTGTATAAAGCACTTTATAGATAAATGTGGCTTGACATTCACGCTGAAACTTTTGTTCTCTGCAGGTCCTCTTCCTGACCCGAGGAGTGTTTATCTGGTTTACGTACTGTAACGTTGGGACAACATACAAAACAACAACATGTGTTAAGCAACACGCACTTGAACAGAAAGCAGGGTTGCATCAGTCCAAAAGAGTAATAAAAAACACAGCAATTTATTATTTAGGAATTCTAATAAACAATAAAACGAAATGTTGGAAAGCCACGGCCATAAAAGAAATTCGGACTGAAGATCTGAACAAAATGACATAAAAACACTGAGCTCTGAGACAACAGATAAATCCTGCATGGATGACATGCCACATGAGAGTGTTTCCTGACCCAAATCCATCTGAGTGTTCTTCGGGAAAAGCTTGACATTCTCTAGTTCAGTTTGTTCCTCAACACCACGACCTCAAGTCTGGTTTTTGACTCTCACGTCACTGTTAAGTCCCCAATCAAACCCTTAAGTGGGGTCAGGTTCACCCGCACCGACCGCAGGCCTGAATTCAGCAGTCCTTTGTGAAATGCTTTGTGATCTGTGACAGAGCAAAAGGTCAAATCCTCTGATCTGGTCACAGAGATCAACCCCATTTCAGTAGCTAGAAAATAATAAAACAGCAGGAGTCGTGCAGTTAGACAGGCAGCGATTAGGCCCAACTCATTCCAGAACTCTAGTAATTTAACAATAAACCTCAAAATGCAGGATTGTATTGTCAGAGTCTGGCCAAAACGAGAGAGATGAAAACCTTTGCATAGAAGGATGCATAGAAAACTTAGAAAGGCAAACGCAGCAGGTCGAATGCACTGAATAATTGTGCCATTCATTTACAGTGAATTCCTTCCAGTGTATTTTAATTGGCTGAAGAGGTTTGAGGTTTGTAATCTTATACACGAGGGTCTGTATCAGGTCTGCCGCTCTCACTGACACTTCTCATCCCATAATGAACGGCGATAAGATGCCGGCCAGTCCTCATGATATCAGCTGACTGTCAGCGAGGGATGGTTATTCACACTTTTCCATGCAAGTATATATAGAGGATTATTATAGAGGAACTAGAATTTTACATGTATTAAAGAAAGTGTGAAATCATACCTCCAAAAAAACGGGGTTGGGTGGTTTCCAGGGTGTTGCTATGCAGTTTCTGTGTTCTGGAGGGTTGCTATAGTGATAATATGCTTGGATGTTCAGGGTGGTTGCTAGGCAGTTGCTAGGGTGTTCTGGATGGTTGCAATACTGTTGCAAGTTGGTTGCTAGGGCGTTTTGATTGGCTGATAGGGTGTTCTGGGTGATTGCTATCCTGTTGCCAGTTAGTTGCTAGGGTGTTTTGGTTGGTTTTTATCCTGTTGCCAGTTGATTGCATTATTACTTATATTGGTTGCAATATTGGGGGAGTTGAGTGGTTTCCAGTTGTAAGGGTGTTTTGGTTGGTTGCTATCCTGTTTCTAGGTAATTGTTAGGGTGTTCTGGGTGGTTGAAAACCTGGTGCCAGTTAGTTTCTAGGGTGTTTTGGTTGGTTGCAATTTTGTTTCTAAGTAATTGTTAGGGTGTTTTGGTTGGTTGCTATCCTGTTGCCAGTTAGTTGCAAGCTCTTTTAATTGGTTGCTAGGGTTTACTGTGTGGTTGCAATACTGTTGCCAGTTAGTTGCTAGGGTGTTTTGGTTGGTTGCTATTCTTTTGCCAGTTAGTTGTTATGGTGTTTTGGTTGGTTGCTATCCTGTTTCTATGTAGTTGTTAGGGTGTTCTGTGTGGTTGCTATCCTGTTGCCAGTTAGTTGCTTGGGTGTTTTGGTTGGTTGCTATTCTTTGCCAGTTAGTTGTTAAGGTGTTCTGGGTGGTTGCTAATTGAGGTCCTCAGTTGCTTGGTTTTGTGGCAGAATTGCTATTTTTATTTAGTTGTTAGGGTGTTCTGTGTGGTTGCTATCCTGTTGCCAGTTAGTTGCTTGGGTGTTTTGGTTGGTTGTTGTCCTGTGCTGGATGTAACCATGTAATTCGTCACGCTCTGATTCCAAACACAGGCTCCCATCCGCTAATTTGTCGGCTGGGTCACAACCAGATGTTTGTGCTGCATGGTTGTGTGTTTGTGTGTGTGAGCATGCATGTTTCGGTATGTTCTTATGGGGGCTGAAATGTAAACAGAACTGGTTTCTATTACGGGCAAGTTTAGTGCAAAAATAGCAGACATCCGTCCTAGTCCACTGCAAGAGTTCAGAGGGAAACCCAGGAAAGATCAGGGTGGCCTGGGGTTGCAAAACAAGCCCTTGCCACTTCCCTTCACTTCTTCCAAATCGACAATGATAACAATCATCATGTCACAATGATCTGAAGTCAGTGTTGAGGAGTTACTAACCAAAATTAGCCTTACCAGTAACAAACCAATTTTCCAACAAGTTTATAAATCTTTGTGTTGGTTCGTTCGGTTTGTTTTAATGAACAAGCTTTGTTCAGGTGTTCATTATTGTTATACAGTACATTTGATTATGTAAAAAAATAAATGTCAAAGTATCAGTATCACAGAAGCATCATTGTTGATTCAAGAGGTTTGGGAAGGTCTGCCTGGAAAATATATGTGGGTTTATATTCACATATTACAATTAGGAAGGTTTGGTAGGTTGATTGCCCAGAAATGTATTAACCTTGTTTGTTTGGACATCTCGACACAATGATGAGTTTGGGGGGGGCAGGGCCATCTGTTGACCAATCAGAGATGACTTTCACATGACACTTTACATGCAGGAGTCAGTTCTCCATCGGGGTGAATCATCTTCCCTCAAACCGCCATCCAAGAGCTGGTGGGGGGTTTTAAGACTGTTTTACTTGGAACTTGTTCACGGAAATGCCTCTCCATTAATTTTGCTCTCAAAAGCCTACGATGATTTATGCGGTCGTCAGGCCTTGAATAATGTAGTCCATTTTAAGTGGAATAAACAGAAAAAAAAAGTTTCTTGGTTTTAACTAATCTTTGAAATCTCCATGACTTTAAACTGATGTCTCATTACTTGTGTGATTTAAACTTCATCCGCCCGTGCTCTTTCTCTTATGACATGAAACAAGCCAGTGTAAGTCCATTAGAGTTTCCTTTGGTCTAAACTTCAGTGGGAAAACAATGTCTTGGGATACAGTACATTTGATTATGTAAAAAAAATAAATGTCAAAGTATCAGTATCACAGAAGCATCATTGTTGATTCAAGAGGTTTGGGAAGGTCTGCCTGGAAAATATATGTGGGTTTATATTCACATATTACAATTAGGAAGGTTTGGTAGGTTGATTGCCCAGAAATGTATAAACCTTGTTTGTTTGGACATCTCGACACAATGATGTGAGTTTGGGGGCAGGGCCATCTGTTGACCGACCAATGGCAGACGTGGTGAGTGTTTGAAAACCTGCATGACAACCGTTCTTATTTTTACACTTCTGTTTGATCGGACTTCATCTTTAAAAATGTTCCTACTTACATACATAAAGCTATTCCATTGCCGGACGCTTAAAAAATGACGCATTAAGAAACAAAAATGAATGTGCTCAAAAGTAATTATAAATCATTGTCATTTCGCCGTTGTTGCTTGGTGCCGGTCACGAGTCTTCTTTCTCTTATGACATGAAACAAGCCAGTGTGATATTATCCAGTCAGCATATTCTCGGTCTTCCATGACTTCTGAAACCCATTAAATGTCAAGCTTTGTGTCATGATGCTGCCTTCAAAGGTATCGACTGATGTCTCATTACTTGTGTGATTTAACCTTCATCCGTCCCTCGCACTCTGTAACAAATCAGTTCCCCGTGGGGGGTTTTTTGGTCCCCAAAGCTAATATCATTTAATTTTTATAATATTTTTTGCTATTTCTAATGAATTAAAAAAATAATAATAAAAATAATAATATTTACCTTTAAAGGTCCCGTTTTTCATGTGTTTTTTGAAGCTTTGATTGTGTTTACAGTGTGCAATATAACATGTGTTCATGTTTTGCGTGAAAAAAAAAAGTATTTTTCACACAATTTACTTATCTATATACTATACCGCTGTTTTCACTGATGAAAAAACGGCCTGATGATTTCCTTGTTCTATGAAGTCCCTCCTTCAGAAATATGTAACGAGTTCTGATTGTGCCAGCGCTTCCCGTGTTGTGATTCGACAGCAGCTTAACGCACATTGCCCGGAAAGGTCACACCTCTTACCATAATGGGGAGATACGCACGCTCAGTGTGACTGTAGACATGGAGACAAACACACTCTACAAACGCAACACTTCCTTTTCTCCACGTGGGAGAGCAACAAGACCACGCCCCCTTTAGGAGGGTTAGTCAACGAACTGTTCTAGTGACATCATTAAAGCAGGAAGTGCAGGGATGTAGTCCAAACCGGCCGTTCGCTGTAGGCTTTGAAAGGGAGCTTCTGTTAAATAAAATATCTCGCTTGGCATTCAACTTTGTGCTTTATAATTTTACAGGTATTATTTATGCTCTAACAGCAACATTACACACTAACTAAAGTTTGAAAAATGGGATCACGAAGAACAGGACCTTTAAATTACTAGATTTGATCAATAAATAATATAAACACATTCTAAATTCAAAATAACTCAACATTTCATGCATAACCCTGTTAACCTTGTAAATCTGACATTTTAAAATAATAATATAACATTTCATTACTTATAGCTCAATATATATAGCAAATGAGCTGTTCCGCTGGGTCCTCAAGTTAGTTCTCGAGTTTATCTCTTCAGTATGCATTCAGATGCACATGTAGACATTATAACAATTTTGGTGAAGCATTTTTTAATAATGTTCTGTGAGTACTGAAGCATTCTCCAGGGGTCAAATTGACCCGCGAGGGAAGGATTTGTTACTTTTTAATTTCAACCACTTCAATGATCACGCTTCACAACCGTATGTTGCAACTGGACAATCCAGGGCTTTCTTCAAATGTACTTTTCTGAGAGTGCTTTACTGATTTGCTCTTCCATATTTTCGTAAGCTTCAGCATCACCACTCTCTCAATTTCAATTTCACTTCGCTTGTACAATCGGCATCATTCGACACTCGACTACTCAGGTAAAGAAATTAACCTGTTCTAAATTGTTTCCATCCACTCCGATCTTGATTTCATTACTTTTGTTTTCATTATATTAATGGGACCATTTATGCAAAAATCACTTTTAAATATAAATGTGTGTCGGCAGTGTGTGTACACATACACAACCATCCTATAATGGTAAAAATCCACCCACTCCTTTTTTTAATATTCCCCATAAATCTTTAGCAATGTCTCAGAACAAGCCGTTTCCAGATTCTATGCAATGTGATGGCACATATGCTTAGGCCCCGCCCACAGATCTAATACACACATGCGATTTCTTTACATTCACAGACATGACCGACTGTGTTTATGTGAACTTTGTGTGTGTTTGACAGTTTAAGCGCAATAAGATGTGAACGAGAACTTAGTTTGATACTGGACGCTCCGTCAGAGTATCGGAGACACAAGCTGTACAAGCTCCGCCCTTTTATGGAAAGGGGGCTGGGCAGCAGCTCATTTGCATTTAAAGATACATGCACGAAAACAGCATGCTTTTACTTCCATTTAAAAATGGGCATTTACAACATGGTGTAATAAATTATTTGAGGGGTATTTTGAGCTGAAACTTCACAGACACATTCTAGGGACGACTGAGACTTATCTTATAAAAAGGGGCATAATAGGTCACCTTTAATCAATATGTTATGCTCCTTTGAAGAATTTCCTATGCGGGCAATTTCGCCTTCTATTTGTATTCAATCCAAAATTACTCATAGGCATTTGAAACCAGTGCAGTGGTTCGATAATTGCGAAATCAAATCAAAACTGATTTTGCCAAATCCCATGGTCCCACATCTCCATACAGATCCCATGCAATCGATCAAGTGTCACATCTCCTCCAAACTTTAAAAGCTCAGCTGCTACTTCATCCGGACCCGGTGCTTTCTGGTTGGATAATCGCAGCAGGGCATGACGGATCATTATATATCATCGACTGCAGTCAATACCATCCAGCCCTAATTGATGTGTTCATCTCTGAGTTTGGTCATGCCCACATGATATCCCACTGAAATTACAGTGCAAGATTTCCATGTTGGACGTCCAATATTGTTGCTATCAGTTTTAAATGTGATTTGTGTGTCCAAATACGTTTTAAGGGCCACTGTAGATGCTCTGCCCTTTAGTAGTGCTGATGAAAATCACATGTTTGCATTTCAAGTTAATGTTCTTGAAAATTTAAAGCAAACCCGTTTAACATGTCATATATACAACCAAGGTCATATCTTTTTGTTTTTAAAGAAATTGAAGCTATTTAAATGTCATGTACAAACAGTCCCGCTTAGATATATATAGTATCTATATGTACATGAAAGTAAGCAAATACAGACTACACCAGGCCGGATCCTTCAGTGATCGCTGTACCATCCAAGCTGTCATCGAGTTTGGCCGAATTTATCCATCACTAAAAAAATGCTTTGAACTTATTTCCCATAATGTTTTATGTATGTCTGGATGATTTCCACATGTGGCTTTATAATATCAGGTGTCAGTCACAGAGTTACATAACTTTTCATATGCATACGTACAAGAACATGTTATATAAGGTGCATATCCGTTAGAGGTCAATAAAATCGGTGTCTTTGTTTGCGAAGTTGTGCGTATATCACAAAAGGGGCACGTATTTAATAGATACATAAAACTTATATAACTGACCCATTTTTAATCGTGTTTTATGGGTCAATCTGTGTGAGTCTCATAAAAGTCCACATTTGATTTTAGTTTGAAACATGCGCAGGTTATCAAACCAGTGTTCACAATAGAGAACAACAGATGAAAAATCCATTCATTTCACCATAGAGAAATTGATTTTTAACAATAATGTATACATTTTTTAGCTTTGAGGTTGTGATGATATATACAGTATATAGTAGTTAGTAAGTAGTTTGAGAGTTTAGAGAGCCTTATTTTATACATCGATCAGACATAACATTACGACCACCTTCTTAATATTGTGTTGGTCCCCCATTTTGCTGCTAAAACAGCCCTGACCTGTTGAGGCATGGACTCCACTAGACCCCTGAAGGTGTGCTGTGGTATCTGGCACCAAGATGTTATCAGCAGATCCTTTAAGTCCTATAAGTTGAGTGGCGGGGTCTCCATGGATTGGACTTCTTTGTTCAGCACATCCCACAGATGCTCGATTACATTGGGACTGGTCTGCAGCAATGCCGCCCCATACGCAACAAACTGCTAAAAACTCATCTCTTCCGTGAGCACTTAACCTTATCATAATTTTTTTTTTAAAAAACAAAAAAAACTCTTCCTCTATTTCTCTTCTATTCCTTCCTTATTCTATCTTAAGCTTATTCTATGTACTGTCCAAAACTTGGTATTTAAGGCACTTTTTGCGTTTTTCGCCTATTCATGACCGATCGCTTCCTGTACACCTATGTTGTAAGTCGCTTTGGATAAAAGCGTCTGCTAAATGCATAAATGTAAATGTAAATGTAACTGTGATGCACTGTGTATTCTGACACCTTTCTATCAGAACCAGCATTAACTTCTTGTGCAATTTGAGCTCCAGTAGCTCGTCTGTTTGATCGGACCACACGGGCCAGCCTTCACTCCCCACGTGCATCAATGAGCCTTGGCCGCCCATGACCCTGTGGCCGGGTTCACCACTGTTCCTTCCTTGGAGCACTTTTGATAGATCCTGACCACTGCAGACCGGGAACACCCCACAAGAGCTGCAGTTTTGGAGATGCTCTGACCCAGTCGTCTAGCCATCACAATTTGGCCCTTGTCAAACTCGCTCAAATCCTTACGCTTGCCCATTTTTCCTGTTTCTAACACATCAACTTTGAGGACAAAATGTTCACTTGCTGCCTAATAAATCCCACCCACTAACAGGAGCCGTGATGAAGAGATCATCAGTGCTATTCACTTCACCTGTCAGTGGTCATAATGTTATGCCTGATCGGTATATGTGTATATATATATATACATTTCTATCTATGCATTAATTTGTGTGTGTATATATATATATGTACAGGTCCTTCTCAAAAAATTAGCATATTTGATAAAAGTTCATTATTTTCCATAATGTAATGATAAAAATTAAACATTCATATATTTTAGATTCATTGCACACCAACTGAAATATTTCAGGTCTTTTATTGTTTTAATACTGATGATTTTGGCATACAGCTCATGAAAACCCAAAATTCCTATCTCAAAAAATTAGCATATTTCATCCGACCAATAAAAGAAAAGTGTTTTTAATACAAAAAAAGTCAACCTTCAAATAATTATGTTCAGTTATGCACTCAATACTTGGTCGGGAATCCTTTTGCAGAAATGACTGCTTCAATGCGGCGTGGCATGGAGGCAATCAGCCTGTGGCACTGCTGAGGTGTTATGGAGGCCCAGGATGCTTCGATAGCGGCCTTAAGCTCATCCAGAGTGTTGGGTCTTGCGTCTCTCAACTTTCTCTTCACAATATCCCACAGATTCTCTATGGGGTTCAGGTCAGGAGAGTTGGCAGGCCAATTGAGCACAGTAATACCATGGTCAGTAAACCATTTACCAGTGGTTTTGGCGACAGTCCAGTCCTGCTTCTCTGTAGCCCAGGTCAGGCGCTTCTACCGCTGTTTCTGGTTCAAAAGTGGCTTGATCTGGGGAATGCGGCACCTGTAGCCCATTTCCTGCACACGCCTGTGCACGGTGGCTCTGGATGTTTCTACTCCAGACTCAGTCCACTGCTTCCGCAGGTCCCCCAAGGTCTGGAATCGGTCCTTCTCCACAATCTTCCTCAGGGTCCGGTTACCTCTTCTCGTTGTGCAGCGTTTTTTGCCACACTTTTTCCTTCCCACAGACTTCCCACTGAGGTGCCTTGATACAGCACTCTGGGAACAGCCTATTGGTTCAGAAATGTCTTTCTGTGTCTTACCCTCTCGCTTGCATAACAGCAGTCAGCAGTCGCTCAGCAGTCAGGTCGGCAGTCTTACCCATGATTGCGGTTTTGAGTAATGAACCAGGCTGGGAGTTTTTAAAAGCCTCAGGAATCTTTTGCAGGTGTTTAGAGTTAATTAGTTGATTCAGATGATTAGGTTAATAGCTCGTTTAGAGAACCTTTTCATGATATGCTAATTTTTTGAGATAGGAATTTGGGGTTTTCATGAGCTGTATGCCAAAATCATCAGTATTAAAACAATAAAAGACCTGAAATATTTCAGTTGGTGTGAAATGAATCTAAAATATATGAAAGTTAAATTTTTATCATTACATTATGGAAAATAATGAACTTTTATCACAATATGCTAATTTTTTGAGAAGGACCTGTATATATATATATATATATATATATATATATATATATATATATATATATATATATATATATATATATATATATATATACAAATTAATGCATAGATAGAAATGTCAAATGGAATTAATAGTGAAAATTTGAAGTACTGAAATATTGTTTTCTTATAAAACATACTGCAATAATTTTTGTTGTACATCTATTTTTTTTTATAATGTCTGTGATTAGAAAATATTTATTTATTTATCCATTTATTTCTATTTTACTCCATCCAGATAGAAATGTATTCTTTTCACAAATTGTGTTTAGAATTTAGAATGGTTTAGAATCGTATGAAAAATACTTAATTAAATACTACATTGCTTCATAAAAATATGTAATGAATTCTGGCATAATATTTCATAAGCGTTGATGGTGGAAAGATGATTTGCAGTGTTGCTGGAGACCGTGTTTTCAGCACCTGACTTTCATTAGGCAAGTTTACACCGTAACATGATAATTGAGTCCCGTTCATTTCAAGGTAAACATTAGACCATCTGGATCTGGATTTTTGTGATTAATTTTTTATAAGAGTGTCTGGATCTTGACAGTAGAAAAACACGTTTTCAGCTACCAACTCTTGAAATCGTTAGAAACAGACACGGTGGCTGATGGTCTACAGAGTTTACCGCGCTTCCCTCCGCTGGAAGATTCCTAAGAGTTTTTGTTTTTCCATCACACATTCCCACAGGAAAGATAACTGACAAAAACAATAATTCTTTAATATCTAACTTTCTCTTCTAGACATCAATGAGATCAAAACTGAGAACTAATTGAGATCGTTCTTGCCGTCCTGACTGTCCCGCTCTACATGTTGTCTTGTTTAATATCCTGTTTAGCTTAGAAATATGTTGAAATGTGAATGTAAAGTGGATGATTTTAGGTCTCCAGATGTTTCTCCTGTGAAGGAATATCCCAAGAAATATCATGTGTCTCCTCCAGAGATTCAAAGGAGTTCTTAATGTCTCAAACTTTGGTCAGAAATGTCAAGATACCAAAGTCTGCAATCAAAATCTGAATTTTCTCACATCACATGGGATCAATTGCATCCGTGCTCCAGTGTTACTGCATGTAGAACAGCAGCTTCCTTTGGTAATGTAAGTGGTTTGTGACAAATAGCCGTGCCGAATTCTGGAACATTGAATTGCACAAACAATATTTTTCTTTCTTTCTTTCTCATTGCGTAACTAAAAGACCATAGGGGTCAATTCACAGGCTAGCCAGCGCTGGCACATGCAGGAAGAACCATCAGCCCACCAGCAATGAGAGTCTGGGATGCTGTTGTATGCATTAATTTGATTTTGTAAATATAGAAATCAATTTGCATCTGTATGGTAAAAGTCTTGTAGTGATTCTTTAGTGTCACGCAGCCGGTTTTATTAAGTTATGAGCTGTATTGAAGCCAACCATGAGCTGGATGCTTTTCTTACTTAGTATTTTTGTCTTAGTCAAAATATCTAAAAACTATCATAAGAAACATTTACTAGACAAGTAAAGTTTTGGGGGAAAAATAACTCAAAATTAAGTTTTTGCTTAAAATAAGCAAAATAAACTGCCAGTAGGGTAAGAAAAATAATCTTGTTTTCAGTTTGAATTAAGATTATTTTTCTTACCCCATTGGCAGTTTATTTTAAGTAAAAACTCTCTTAATTTTGAGCTAATTTAAGAAAACAAGGCAAAAATACTAAGTAAGAAAGGCAGTTTTTTTTGCAGTGTGAGAATAAAACTCTTTATAGGAGAGGATAATTAGGACATTCTGAATATAATTGTGAGGATAATTGTGAAACATGGTTAAAAAAAATTAGCTATTCAAAAACAAAGCAACACGTGGAATCTAAATGTGTGTGTGCCTCTGTCATACTTTACTCTGTACATTTTAAATATAATCAGTAGTTCGTGAGGTAAAGTAAATGTCAGGACATGACTTTTTCCCACTGACATAGTATAGTAGAACACGGCAGTCTGTCTATTGCAAACATTAGTTTGGTATCATATACTGTCCACTGTTCTGTGATCAACATTATTGATGGTGACATATTGATGTACACATTAATATAGCCTTCTGTTCAGTCTCATGAATTGTTACAGACACAGTCAACAACTTGTTCATTTTTAGATCTCATCACATCTGATGTTGAAATGAGTTCAGAAATTAGTGAAGAAAACGTGAGTGGTCAGAGTTGTGTGGTTGCTAGGATGTTCTAGATGGTTGCTATGTGATTGCTAGAGTGTTCTGGGTGTGCAGTATCATAGGCTGTTGCTATGCAGTTGTAGTTCCAGATGGCTGTTGGATTGCTCTGGGTGTTTCTTGGGGGTTCTTATGTCTTCTCGATGGTTGATAGGATGTTCTGAGTGTTTCTTGGGGTGTTGCTGTGCAGTTGTTATGTGTTCTAGATGGTTGCTAGAGTGTTCTGGGTGTTTCTTGGGATGTTGCTATGCAGTTTTTACGTGTTCTAGATGGTTGATAGGTGTTCTAGATGGTCGCTAGAGTGTTCTGGGTGTTTCTTGGGGTGTTGCTGTGCAGTTGTTGGTGTTCTAGATGGTCGCTAGAGTGTTCTGGGTGTTTCTTGGGGTGTTGCTATACAGTTGTTGGTGTTCTAGATGGTCGCTAGAGTGTTCTGGGTGTTTCTTGGGGTGTTGCTATACAGTTGGTGTTCTAGATGGTTGCTAGAGTGTTCTGGGTGTTTCTTGGGGTGTTGCTGTGCAGTTGTTGGTGTTCTAGATGGTCGCTAGAGTGTTCTGGGTGTTTCTTGGGGTGTTGCTATACAGTTGGTGTTCTAGATGGTTGCTAGAGTATTCTGGGTGTTTCTTGGGGTGTTGCTATACAGTTGGTGTTCTAGATGGTCGCTAGAGTGTTCTGGGTGTTTCTTGGGGTGTTGCTGTGCAGTTGTTGGTGTTCTAGATGGTCGCTAGAGTGTTCTGGGTGTTTCTTGGGGTGTTGCTGTGCAGTTGTTGGTGTTCTAGATGGTCGCTAGAGTGTTCTGGGTGTTTCTTGGAGTGTTGCTGTGCAGTTGTTATGTGTTCTAGATGGTCGCTAGAGTGTTCTGGGTGTTTCTTGGGGTGTTGCTATACAGTTGTTGGTGTTCTAGATGGTCGCTAGAGTGTTTCTTGGGGTGTTGCTATACAGTTGTTGGTGTTCTAGATGGTCGCTAGAGTGTTTCTTGGGGTGTTGCTATACAGTTGTTGGTGTTCTAGATGGTCGCTAGAGTGTTCTGGGTGTTTCTTGGGTTGTTGCTATACAGTTGGTGTTCTAGATGGTCGCTAGAGTGTTATGAGTGTTTCTTGTGGTGTTGCTATGCAGTTATTGTGTGTTCTATATGGTTAATAGGGTGTTCTGAGTGTTTTTTGGGGTGTTGCTATGCAGTTGGTGTACTAGATGGTTGATAGAGGGATCTTGGTGTTTCTTGAGGTGTTGACATGCAGTTGCTATTTCAACCACCTAAACAAAACAACTGCATAGCAACACCCCAAGAAACACTCAGAACACCCTATCATCCATCTAGAACACATAACAATGATGAGCGCAATGAAAACATTGATTTCAATGGAGTCCTTTCCATCGGATTTCAACACAAATATCTTTGTTTGTGTTCTGAAGATGTAATAAGTAATTAATGACAGAATTTGTAAAATATAATTTTTATTTTTTTAATCGTGAGATTTGCCATCCAATAAATATCAAACTCAAAGATCATTTCGTAATATACTCATAATATATATTCTTAATATATTATTCATGAAGAGATACAGGACATGTTAATGTGTTGCTATGTCTCTCTAATGACCGAGAACCACGACTGTCCCGCTGACATCAAACCACATGCATTATCTCTGCGGTTCCAGTGGCGATGCTGAGAACTCATGTTGATCTCTGTCACTGGGACTATAAATCACTGCCTGCGCATCGCATAGTCTGTGAAAAGAGTCCAGAACTTCCCATCAGAACAGGGACACAAAACATAGACACTCTATTCCCAGAAAGAGCACGTCCTGTGGTTAAAGTCTGGACAATGGGAAGAGCGTGTGTGAGTTTATTCTCAAGAGCCAAAGATATCAGTTCCTTATGTTTGACTTCAGGGCAACTCCATATTAGTTCAAGCTTTTTAGGGGAAAAATTATTTGATTGTTCAAATCATGTGTGTCCTGTTGGACCAGAAAACTGGTGAAAAAATCCCACTGATTTACACCTAGCAACGCCCTAACAACAACATAGCAACCACCATAGAATCCACCAAGCAATGCTCTGGCAGAAATGAACACCCTAACAACTGCATAGCAACTGCCCAAGAAACATCCAGAACACCCTAGCAACCACTTAGAAATGCTGCTAGGGTGCAACCATCTACAACACCAACTGCATAGCAACACCCAAAGAAACACCCAGAACACTCCAACAGCCATCTAAAACACATAACAACTAAATATCAACACCCCAAGAAACACTCAGAATACCCTAGCAACCAACTAGTACACCAACTGCATATCAACACCCCAAGAAACACTCAGAATACCCTAGCAACCAACTAGTACACCAACTGCATATCAACACCCCAAGAAACACTCAGAATACCCTAGCAACCAACTAGTACACCAACTGCATATCAACACCCCAAGAAACACTCAGAATACCCTAGCAACCAACTAGTACACCAACTGCATATCAACACCCCAAGAAACACTCAGAATACCCTAGCAACCAACTAGTACACCAACTGCATATCAACACCCCAAGAAACACTCAGAATACCCTAGCAACCAACTAGTACACCAACTGCATAGCAACACCCCAAGAAACACTCATAATCCCCAACAGCCATCTAGAACACAGAGTGATCTGGGTGTTCATCGTGTTGATTCATAGCGCTCAGAAGCTTTGTGAAGCCGTGTTTTGAAATCGTCCCATCACTATATATATAAGTCGTTATTTAGGGGTTTTTGCGCACAAAAACTATTCTCGCCGCTTCATAAAATTATTGTAGAACCAATGTAGTGAGATGGACTTTGTAACAACGTCTTTAGTACCTTTTATGGGTCTTGAGAGAGGAAATGACATTGATGTCAATGGAGGCCTTTCTGAGCCATCGGATTTCAACAAAAATATCTTCATTTTTGTTCTGAAGATGAACAAAGGTCATACTACAACATGAGGGTAAGTAATCAGAATTTAAATTTTGGGGTGAACTAACCCTTTAATTAATACTTAATAATAATTATAGCCGCATAAATGAATTTCACTTTAGTAAAGACTATCATGTATAAATACTTCATGGAAATAATATGTTTTTTGTTGTATATTGTACTACAAAAGGCATAACATTATGACCACCTTCCTAATATTGTGTTGGTCTCCCTTTTTCTGCCATAACAGCCCTGACTTGTCGAGGCATGGACTCCACTAGACCCCTGAAGGTGTGCTGTGGTATCTGGCACCAAGATGTTAGCAGCAGATCCTTTAAGTCCTGTAAGTTGCAAGGTGGGGCCTCCACTGATCAGACTTGTTTGTTCAGCACATCCCACAGATGCTCGATTGGATTGAGATCTGGGGAATTTGGAGGCCAAGTCAACACCACAAACTTGTTGTGCTCCTCAAACCATTCCTAAACCATTATCCCGCTGAACCACAGCCACCAGGGAATATTGTTTCCATGAAAGGGTGTACACGGTCTGCAACAATGCTTAGGTAGGTGGTGCGTGTCAAAGTAGCATCCACATGGATGGCAGGACCCAAGGTCTCCCATCAAAACATTTCCCAAAGCATCACACTGCCTCTGCCAGCTTGCCTTCTTCCCATAGTGCATCCTGGTGCCATGTGTTCCCCAGGTAAGCCACACACAAACACCCGGCCATCCACGTGATGTAAAAGAAAACGTGATTCATCAGACCAAGCCACCTTCTTTCATTGCTCCGTGGTCCAGTTCTGATGCAATCATTGTTCTTTCACATTACAACAGGCTTTTTTTTATCTTGACAGATGAAAAAGAGCTACATGAAGATCCATTTTCCATGAAAATACAACAGCACACGGTTTTGAGGAACATGAAGGAGAGTAAATAATGACAACATTTCTATAGTTTGGGTGAACTATTTTTTTTTTAATTTTTTTTATTTTTTGTGTTATGAATTTTACTGAATCAAAAGGTTAAATGCACAGAGCGAGAGAGCTTTTGGCAGGCAGGGACACGGTGTAATGCACCAAAAACTAAAAGGGGATAAACAAGGCAAAGTGAGGCAAATATTTGAAGAAGACTGGCATACAGGATGGGACGGGTATTAATAGGCTTTTATATCTGCCTTTCTACATATCCCTCTTTACCTCTAAAAAAAGACATGAAGAGGTAGAAAGGGATTAATGGGTGACTAACCTCACTGTTAAAATCCATGGAAAAAAGAAAGAAGGATGACGTTAGAGATCCAGTTCCATTAATAGATTATTAGATTATAATAGATAGATTAGATGAATGAGACTTATCTATTTAATAGCCAGTGTCTATTAATATGAAAAGTTATGCTACTGGCTGATTTGATGCTTTTAAGCTGCTTGTGCACACAAGAAAAACAACAACACAGAATGCAAATAATACAATTCAACTATAATAGCAATTAATGTGTTTATTTTAAAGGACTTATGTCCAATGTAAAATGTGTTGATTTGAGAAGCACATATCTGGAGAACTGCTGCCCACCCTGAGTCATTATCTGAAGAAAATGAGACAGTGAGAGTTACCAAATGATCCATAACTTCAGAAATATATAAATCTCGAATCTATTCCTGCACTGCAGTATATGAGTCTTTTGCACGAACAGTCCGGTCATACGCATCCTTGCTTGTTTTATTTTCAATGCTTGTTCATTTTGTGCTGTGAGTGTATAGTTCAGATGAATTGCAGGTTTCACACAGTCGCACTGCTCACAGCTTCTGAAGTCTTGATGAAACTGAACAATCATCTGACCGTAAACACGGCACGCAGGTCGCGTAACACAGTCGGGAAAGAGTGTGTTTTGGGACACGAATAACAAATCTGCCTCCGTTTATAGGTTTTTTTTTCTTTCTGTTGTTAGATTCTTTTGTCGAAGGTGCTTGATGTGGTCGTGTGTGATTGATTTACCAATCAGATATCCTGTTTTCACTTTTCTAAAACATATTGTTTAGTCTTTCCCTGAGAAAGAGACGGCTCTTCCCAACAATATTTAATACAGGATTCACACACACTCTCTTGTTATGCTCAGCTCTAAGATATTCAATTTGCTTGATATTGCTCTCTTGTCTATCTATCTATCTATCTATCTATCTATCTATCTATCTATCTATCTATAGTATCCATCCATCCATATCGCTCACTATGGATCTATCTATACATCCATCCATACATCGTTCTATCCATCCATCCATCCATCATTCTATCATCCATCTATCCATATATCTATCCATCCTTTCATCTTTCTATCTATCCATCCATCCATCTGTCCGTCCATCTATCTATATAACCATCCATCCATCCATCCATCTATCATCCATATCTCTCACTATTGATCTATCTATACATCCATCCATCATTCTATCCATCCATCCATCCATCCATACATCCATCCCTCTCACTATTGATCTATCTATACATCCATACATACATCGTTCTATCCATCCATCCATCATTCTATCATCCATCTATCCATATATCCATCCATCCTTTCATCGTTCTATCTATTCATCCATCCATCTGTCCGTCCATCTATCTATATAAGCATCCATCCATCCATCTATCATCCATATCTCTCACTATCTATCCATCCATCCATCCATCCATCCATCCATTAATCGTTCTATCCATCCATCCATCGTTTTATCCATCCATCTAACTATCGATCTATCCATCTATCTATCCATTCATCATTCTATCTATCCATCCATCTGTCCGTATATCTATCTATATAACTATCCATCCATCCATCTATCCATCCATATCTCTCACTATCTATCATCCATCCATCGTTCCATCCATCGTTCTATCTATCTATCTATCTATCTATCTATCTATCTATCTATCTATCTATCTATCTATCTATCTATCTATCTATCTATCTATCTCTATCTATCTATCTATCTATCTATCTATCTATCTATCTATCTATCTATCTATCTATCTATCATCCATCCATCGTTCTATCTATCTATCTATCTATCTATCTATCTATCTATCTATCTATCTATCTATCTATCTATCTATCTATCTATCTATCTATCTATCTATCTATCTATCTATCTATCTGTCTATCTATCTATCTATCTATCTATCTATCTATCTATCTATCTATCTATCTATCTATCTATCTATCTATCTATCTATCATCCATCCATCGTTCTATCATCTATCTATCTATCTATCTATCTATCTATCTATCTATCTATCTATCTATCTATCTATCTATCTATCTATCTATCTATCTATCTATCTATCTATCTATCTATCTATCTATCTATCTATCTATCTGTCTGTCTGTCTGTCTGTCTGTCTGTCTATCTATTTATCTATCTAGCTATATTCATTTTACTTTTTTTTTTGAGTGAAAGATGACCCGGTCAGGTGTTACAGTGTGAGAAAATTTATGGATCTGTACTGTATGGGAATGTGTCAGGCTGATCTTCACACAAAGCAGACTTTAAGAGGGGTGTTTTCTCCAGGGTCCGGTGGGCGGAGGGTTGGTCTGTATGCACTTTAGCTATAGGACTGAATTCAGCTGCTGAACACCGGTGGGTTTGGCTCTGCGCGTGAGTGAAATCTGAGGCGGGTTTAAAAGGCTTCGAGCAGAGCCACAGACAGTCGAGGAGAGACATTTGAGGAACTGGGTTGCATTAGATGGGCTACTAATAACCTGTAAGAGTCACGTGCAAAGGCAAAATGGGAATAGTTACTGATTCAACCCGTGTGGGATTTAAATCTCAATTATTTTGGTTATTAACACATATATTTAATCAGTAATCTTTCAAAGTAGCGCGCAACAGGACACCGGCGTTTCCATTTACGCACGAAAAGCGCGCACACTTTAACCCGTTGGACTGCTGTTGTTTTTGACGAGAAGTACAATGGGACTACCGAGCAACACCTCGCACCCGGTCAACTCCACGGACCCGTTCGGACGCGACGAAGAGGTCGCCAAAATCGAGATCGCGGTCCTCAGCGTCACCTTCGCGGTTGCCGTGATCGGGAACTGCAGCGTCCTGGTGGCCATTCACAACACCAAGAAGAAAACCTCCCGCATGCACCTGTTCATCAAACACCTGAGCCTGGCCGACCTGGTGGTCGCGTTTTTCCAGGTCCTTCCACAGCTGTGCTGGGAAATAACCTTCCGTTTTTACGGGCCGGACTTCCTGTGCCGGATCGTGAAGCACCTGCAGGTGATGGGCATGTTCGCGTCCACATACATGATGGTTATGATGACTCTAGATCGATATATCGCCATCTGCCACCCTCTCAAGACCCTCCAGCAGTCCACCCGGAGGTCCCACATCATGATCGGGGGCACGTGGATCAGCAGCCTGCTCCTCAGCACCCCTCAGTACTTCATCTTCTCCCTCAGCGAGATCAAGAACGGCTCGGAGGTGTACGACTGCTGGGGCCACTTCATCCAGCCCTGGGGACCGCGCGCGTACATCACCTGGATCACAGCTGGGATATTCCTCATCCCGGTGATCATACTAATGACCTGCTACGGATTCATATGCCACAGCATCAGGATGAACATCAGATATAAGACCAAGAAGACGAACGATGGTGCGCACAAGAACGGGCTGATCGGGAAGAACTCCGTGAGCAGCGTCACCACCATCTCCAGAGCGAAGTTACGCACCGTCAAGATGACTTTTGTCATCGTCCTCGCTTATATCATCTGCTGGGCGCCGTTTTTTACCGTGCAGATGTGGTCGGTGTGGGACAAGAACTTCAGCTGGGATGGTGAGTGAAACTCACATACATGTTGTGAAGCATCAATGCATTTTTAGTATTAATTGTGCAGTCAGAATTTTTTGCATGCTTTGCACATGTGAGATCACATGGACACATGTTTCCCATGTGCAAAGTATGTGTTCCCCATGTGTTTATTCTATAATAACGTCCATAACATTTAAGTATGATATTTAGCATTATTATATTAGGACTGTATATGATGCTTAACAGATGAATGTGCATCCAAAGAGATACAAATGTAATGCACATTTTATTTCCATACATATTTATACAATGTAAAAAAAAAAAAAAAAACTTGAATGTTTAAGTCATTTAAGCTAAAATTATATTAAACTGACTTATTTTGATGAGTTAAAGCAATGTAAAAACATATATTGTCAACTTATTGATCATATCATTTTTACGGTGTATTTGAACTAGTATGCACTTTAATAACTTTCATCTCATTATAATAATATTTAATTTAAGAAAAGGTTATGATGTATAATGCTTCACATGCAACATTTTATAACATTAATATCATTAAATATATTAGGTAGAATTAACAAAGAGTTAAAATATCATTCTTTCGTTCATATATATTTCATATTTGCATATTGGATTGCATACTGTGAAAATGTGCAGTTATCTTATATTTCTAGCTGATATGACATTAAATACACACACACACACACACACACACACACACACACACACACACACACACACACACACACACACACACACACACATTAATACTATAACTTTAGAGTTACTAAAATATTTTTGTAGTCTGGTAAACACACTGTAAAACATGTTATGATGAATAAATTATGACAACATTTGTTTTTTACATTGCTTTAACTCAACTTTTGTTATACAAGATTCAACTCATTTTTTAAGGTCAGTGTAATGAAGTCAATTTGACTTAAACATCCAAGTTAAAAGTGTATTGTTTTAATATAATATCATGTGTGCCGGTGCATTTAAAAGCACAGCAGCTTTGTGAAGTTTAAATTTAATGTGCAACAAAAGGCTGCTAATGGAAAGAAGTGATAATGCGTTAAATATAGTCTCTCTGATATGCTTATTAAGACCATTGAGAAATGAAGTCATGAGACCAGAATAAAGGGTCCAAGCAGAACATCTGCAGAGGGTTTGTAATGTGTAAATCTGTCATTCCACAGGAGGTTATGGGATGTTTAAATAACCTAATTTCACCCCATTTTCACCCAACAGTTCAAGACAAATTGCTTCAACCGAAACAAATGAGTTATTAGTAACATGTTTACTAATATTTGGTAACACAATAGGCATAACACCTGGTTAAGAATTTTAAATCTGCAGATCTCTTTGACTCTTTGAAAATTAAAATGGCATTGTGTAATATAATTATTTTACAAAGCATACAGTTCCGCTTCTGGATGCTGATTGGCCAATATAGTGACAGTAGAATCTGATTGGATGATGCATGATCTAGAATGTGATACACTGTTACTTGCATATGTTTTGTGTTCGAGTGGTAGTGTATTACGGTTTCCACAAAAATATTAATCATCATATTAGAATGATTTCTGATTATGTAACACTGGAGAAATGATGCTGAAAATTCAGCTTTGATCACAGAATAAATTACACTTTAACATGCACTCGCATAGAAAACACTTCTTTTAAATGCTAATAATATTTCAACATTTTGTACAGTACTTACAATTTTAAATCTGCAGCTCTCTTTGTCTCGCCAAAACAGTCACGTTGGAATCTGATTGGATTATGCATGTTCTAAAATGTTGATACAGTGTTGCATTCTATATGAATTGCCGTTGCTATGTTGCAACAGAGAGACTAATCAACTGTGTTACTTGTGGAAAGGAATATTTCGATGCTTAACTTTAAAGGGCATTGTTTATTGGACATTGGTGTATTAAGGGTGTGTGTGTTTGCTCTCTGTCCAGACTCCGAGAACACGGCCGTGACTCTGTCTGCGCTGCTCGCCAGTCTGAACAGCTGCTGTAACCCGTGGATCTACATGGTTTTCAGCGGACACCTCCTGCACGACTTCACGCACTGCTTCCCCTGCTGCCATCAAATCCAGCAGAGCTTCAGGAAAGAGGACTCGGACAGCAGCTTACGGAGGACCACGCTGCTCACCAAGATCACCAACCGGAGCCCCACGTGCAGCTCGGGCACCTGGAAAGAGCTCGATCATTCCCCCAAATCTGACAGGTCGGCTCCGGCCGGGACGTGACACGTGCGGCCCCTGGGAATGTGACTTTATTGGTCGGCACTTTGGTGAGACTCTCGCAGCGGAACGACGGGCCGAGCTCTGGATGAGCGAAAACACACAAGCTCAGGAGAGGTCCTTCTGTTTCATTTAAGCTCCAAATGTTTCTCTGAAAACTAAAAACGGAGTCATCTGAGCTGTTAATTGCATATGGAGAGCAGCTCGGATCATTTAAGATCTCTTCTGAACCCCCATTATTGGAATAATTAAGATTGTTTAATGTTTTTGAAAGAGTCTCTTCTGCTCTAGAGTACTAAAAAAAAGTTTAAAAAAAAATCTATACAATGTCAGGCAGCTGTTTTCTATGTGAATATATAGTAAAGTGTAATTTATTCCTGTGATCAAAGCTGAATTTATCATCAATGCTCCAGTCTTCAGTGTCACATGATCCTTCACAAATCATTCTGATGATTCATATTTTTGAGGAATATGTGATAGATGTACCTTTCAAACAAAAATAAATAGGCCTACTTAGAATGTAACACTGTATCAACATTCTAAAACATGCATCATCCAATCAGATTCTACTGTCACTGTATTGGCCAATCAGCATCCAGGAGCGGAACTGTAATTATATTACAGTGTCGTTTTTCAAGAGTCAAAGAGATCGGAATATTTAAAATATATAGTTTTGTTTTTAACTAGGTGTTATCCGTTGCCAGATACACTTTGGCATTTTGTAACAGATTACACAAAAATATTTTAGTTACATAAAATAAACATTACAATTACAGTTTCCTTAAATGATCTCAATGTTAGCTTATAAATATTGATATTCCTCAACTTATAATTAGGGAGTTATTCACTCAAAATGTTAAATATTCTTCAACTTATATAGCCTAATGTGGGAAATACACTCAATATTTTAACGAATATTAGTACAAATAAACATGACTCAACTAATAATAATGATTATGTTTTTCATATATTCATATTTTCATGATCATGACATGAACCATGCTGCTTCATATTTTTGTGGAAACCGTGATACACTACCATTAAAAAAATACTTTTATTCAGAAAGGACGCATTAAATTGATCAGTAAATGCATTTGGAATGTTACAAAAGATTCTATTTCAAATAAATGCTGTTCTTTTAGAACGTTCTATTCATCAAACAATCCTGAAAAATTTAAAGTATCGCCGTTTACACAAGAATCTGAAGCAACACAACACCCACATGAAAAAATATTATAGTATATTATAGTAAAATTACAGTAAAATTACTCTAGTAAATACTATAGTGTTTTTGAACCGTACTATAGTAAATATACTACAGTAAATTAACAAAGTGTAGTAAATACTATAATATACTACAATATACTACAATTTACTGTAGTATCTTTACTATAGTATGGTTCAAAAACACTATAGTATTTACTAGAGTAATTTTACTGTAATTTTACTATAATATACTATAGTATACTATAATATTTTTTCATGTGGGCAGTTTTAAATCATAAGCAGCAAATCCCAAATAGTGAAGGGTCATGTGACACTGAAGACTGGAGTAATGATGATAAATTCAGCTTTGATCACAGGAATAAATGACACTTTACTATATATTCACATAGAAAACAGCTGCTTTGCATTGGAATAATATTTCAGAATTTATACTGTATTTTTGATCAAATAAACGCAGCCTTGGTGAGCTGGAGAGACTTCAAGAACTCACCAATGTAACTTTAATTTAAAATGGCTGTTTATCGCATCACACAAAAGGCACTTGAGGTTTTGTTATATTGTGAATATATTCACACCGCCGCATGTCAAGCTTAACAACTCGCAATATCTGCAATCTCTCGCGTTGTGTTGCTTATATAGATCATTGTCTATTATGGAAACAGTGGGAACATGGAAAACGCAGTAAATCTCTTTAGGGACTGCGGCACAATGAGTCCTGCGAGGCATTTCCTGCGATAAGCGTCTACTTAAGCCTGGCGCTGGATGTATTTTGGCCCTGATTACTCGACGCTCGCGCCAAAGTAAACCAGACACCTGCTGCCAGGGACAAACCCTGAGCGAGCGTGTGGATTTCACACGGGCTGTGGATATAATATAGCGGTTTCCAGAAAAGAAATGAATGTTGCACTAAATAAAACACAGGAAACGCTCTGCTTTATGAAATATTAACGTCACTTTGGCTGTCACAGGGCGGCATGAAATCGTCAGGGCATGAACCGTATCAGATATGTCTTATAAATGAATGTTTCCACATGGCCAAGCATGTCTTCACTGGTCATTTTTCAGGTTTAAGACTCTTTTCAGGTGTTTTAATGTACATATGCTACGATATTCCAGCAGTTACGGCTGTTTATGTATATATTAAAGATATAAATAAATGCACAACTATAAAAGAATATATCAGATATGTTTTGTTGAAGTCAGAATTGTTCACTGCCAACTTTAAATGTGTTGCACCTTTCACAAATGTCTCAATGTATCCATGTGCCAAATCCAATAAATCAAACCTTTGAGAAATATTAGTTCTGGATCTGTGGACAAATGTGTTTTTAGCAACTGAGCCGTTTCTAGCACTCTTCATGACCGCCTGCCATTCAAATGCAACTTTATACCACATGCATGCAAGTTTAACTTTTTAGTAGCTTTTTATTATTGACTGAAATGCTTTGAGAACGCAGCCAGCTGATTAACTGAAAGAATATTGTTCCAGTGTTGGTAGTTTGATGAAAGATCAATTTCTTCTCCATTACAAGCACATAACGAAAAGTGGACTAATACCTCTATGTTTCTTCTTCTTAAGTGTTTGTGCAAATGCAACGCCAAAGTCTTCATCACAATCCTTTCCAAACATCCCATAATAGCTTGAGAGTTTCCTGTTTGTTTCCTGTTTAAGGATGCATGTTCTCTCCCCTGAATTAACCAACTTTCTCCTTTCCAGTCAGCGAGTACAGAGACGAGACAGCTGTGGTCTCTCTCTCTCTCTCTCTCTCTCTCTCTCTATGTGTGTGTGTGTGTGTGTGTGTGTGTGAGAAAGAGTTACAATCTCCCAAGCTTCTCACATCAGACTCACATGTTTATTAACATTATCTCCTGCCACCTTTGACCTTAATGTATTCCAGACATAGCCATGAACCGGGAACACCAGCAGAACAAATGATGCCGGATCGTGCTTCATGTTACTCTTGTAAGTTGTTGTGTCTGAAGGACGACGCTGAAGAGATGTGACGTGAAAACTAAGACCACATTGTGTGCTCTTAATCATTTCCATGTAGTCTTCCCTGCTGAAAAATAAAAAACAAGTAGGTTTATAATGGTACACTGACGTCTCACAGCAGCCAATCACAGCAGTGGGCGTTTACACTGAAGTCTCACAGCAGCCAATCACAGCAGTGGGCGTTTACACTGAAGTCTCACAGCAGCCAATCACAGCAGTGGGCGTTTACACTGAAGTCTCACAGCAGCCAATCACAGCAGTGGGCGTTTACACTGTAGTCTCACAACAGCCAATCACAGCAGTGGGCGTTTACACTGAAGTCTCACAGCAGCCAATCACAGCAGTGGGCGTTTACACTCAAGTCTCACAGCAGCCAATCACAGCAGTGGGCGTTTACACTGAAGTCTCACAGCAGCCAATCACAGCAGTGGGCGTTTACACTCAAGTCTCACAGCAGACACGCTTTCAGTCAGATGTTATTTTGGCGCAGTACCAAACATTTCCACTAGATGAAATTCGAACAATACAAGTGAGACAATATTTTTTCAGGACCATTTAATCTTTTCGAATCATGTCCATGTTTTTTCTTATTGTGTTCACACAGCAAGTTTTGTACCATTCCGATTAAATAAATAAAAAAGACCGGACAGCACCAGAGGATTAACCTGTAAAACCATGGCAAATCCATGGATTTGATTTTCCCAAAAGATAGCCGTCTGATAACCAAACCTGCCAGAGGTTGCATACTCTTTAGGTTGTGCTCTTTAGTGATTGGACTGTGAGGCTGAAACTAACAAGTACCCATCAGTCCTGACTAGTGAAAACCAGCAGGGGGCCCGAGGCCGCTTTAATCAGTGTGTTTTCATCAGCAGGGTTATTATTTAAGGTTCTCTGGGGTTGTCAAACACTCTGTCTTCAAGGTATCAAAGCAAACCAGGGTCCAATTAATATTTCCTGCGGCTATAATTTCTCATGTTTCTCATCATTGTTCTTCTGCTGAACAATCAGATGTAATGAAATCGCACAGGTCTGGTTTTCTCTCGGCTCATTCCAGATGAAGAAAGCCTGCAGTGTTTTTCCGATAACGGACCGTCTTTGTTCCTAAAGCTGTATCAGCGACGTTACCGGGAAACAGAAAGCTGAGAGGAGCCATAAAACATGAGCAAATTTTACTTCATCTTTATGTTTATAACCCACATATCTTGTTGATTTTTTTGCAGGTAAAGCGTTTTTGTTTAGTGCAATTTTTTCTTAGTTTTAAGAGCATTTGAAAGGTTCCGTGGATGTCGAAGGTTCTTTATGGAACTATCCGTTATTTTTAACAGGACCATCGTCGCTTCCAGTCCACTGGCCGAGGATTCACGTCTGCATTTCTACTAGCTCGCGCCGAGCACATTTCTGGCCTAGAACTTCAAAACAAGTCGCTCTTGATCACAGCGTTTCCTCTCAGGTTTAGTCAGTTTGACAGTTTTTGGGTCATTTCTGTTCTGCCGAACATGTTGAACTCTTTAGCTATTAATAATGAATGATCACGCTTGTGTTGTTATTCACAAAAATATTTCTATAAAAGGGTATGTCAGACATTTGAAAATCTGTTCAGATCAAACTCAGACATTTCAGTGTTGGTAATTAAGCTGGCTTGAGAACAAAATGCTCTTTAAACGTATTATTATTCTTCACTGTCAACTGACACACATTAGCCTTTGATCTGTCCATCTATCCATCCATCATACACCCACAAACCCATCCATCCATCTATCCATCCATCATCCATCCATCTATCCATCCATCCATCCATCCATCCATCCATCCATCATCCATCCATCTATCCATCCATCATCCATCTATACACCCAGCCATCATTCACCCACCCATCCATCTATCCATCCATCCATCCATCCATATATCCATCCATCATCCATCTATCCATCCATCCATCCATCCATCCATCATCATCCATCCATCCATCTATCCATCCATCATCCATCTATACACCCAGCCATCATTCACCCACCCATCCATCCATCCATCCATCCATCCATCCATCCATCTATAATGCTAAAACATGCTTGCAATGTGTTAATGTTAACAAATGTGCTAAATCATGTTAGCAATGTGCTAATGTATGCTAGCAATGTGGTAAATAATGCTAACAACATGTTAAATCATGCTAGCAATGTGTGCTAAATCATGTTAGCAATATGATAAATCATGCTAGCAATGTGATAATTTATACTAGCAACATGGTAAATAATGCTAACAACATCTATACATCCATCTATAATGTTAAAACATGCTAGCAATGTGTTAATGTTAGCAAATGTGCTAAATCATGTTAGCAATGTGCTCATTTATACTACAACATGGTGTGGTAAATAATGATAGCAACATGTAAAATCATGTTAGGAACAATGCTAAATCATGCTAAAAACAAGTTAAATCATGTTAGCATTAATCCCCCCCCACCCCCACCCCACGGCAGACTGGTTGTACCCCAACTCCAACGCAAATGGGTGTTGAGGACACATAAATTGAAAACCAGTTAAAACAATGTTTAAATGGAAACTTATTTAGAGAAAGAAAAAAATAAGAAGCAGTGAAATTGTTTGACATTCAATGACTTAAATTAGTTTTGGGGGGGGGGGGGTTAATAAAAGAAATCCAGAAGGATTTCAAGAATTTTATATTTTATCCAATATTTTAAAACAAATGTACCCATTTCAGGGACATACAAATAGACTGCACGGTAGTAATGACCTCTGTAAATTTCATGATCAATTTTAATGCCACATTATAGATGCATGCATGCTTGATGACTGATGATGAATCATGTTTGTTATTATTAAAGATGGGTGGGGGGGTTGTCAGCAAAGTTGGGAAGTCTTGTTGCATTAATCTTAATTGTGCAATTTGTTATCAGAGATCAGTAGGAAGGATTGTAACTCCATTATACTAGATAGAAGCCCTTTAAATGCACATCTGGATTTTGGATACTGGGTTTCTGTCTTGTGTTGATGGAGATTAATTACTTCTTCTGTTCAGTTCAGCAGACTCCTTTCCATTTGTTCTTTCCAGATGAGTTTGTCTGATGTGGCCGTTCCAGTATCCTGCATGTATAGATCTCAATCTGAGGTCTGGGATTGACTGAAGTCAGGCACTATTTCTTGATTTATAACTATTAAACCACCAAAGCCTAATGTGCTTTTCTGAGTGTGACGTTATAGGCTTAGATTCTCTCAGACATGTTAACTTTACATGACAAGGAGCATGAAATCCCAAAACAAAGTCCAACCAGTTTAATTGAATCACAATCCCACTATCTGACACAAACCCAGGGCTCTACATTCCCATAATATGAACTCCAGCTGTTAGTGAATATTAAGCGGTCAGGAGACACCTCCATTGTGTACGGACCGGTGTTACACAAGAGTCAACGCTTACACAAGCATCAAAGCTTTCGTAACCACCATCCTTTCCAGCGATTCGTGTTGTTGTGGAAAATATTTCTGCTCCTCTTGAACTCATCTGAAGATGTTCTGAGCTCAGTGATGCGTTTGGGACATTAAGCTTTTGATTTTCACTTGTTTACAGCACAATGATCCCAGAGAAAAACTGAAGGTTTATGCCATTTTTTGTTGTGTAATTTATTAGAACTTTAAAATGTATTCCTATCCACCCACTTACCAAGCACCCAGAAAACGTTAGAAATGCCCTAGCAACCACTCAGAGCAACTACCTAAGCAACTGCATAGCAACTCAGAAACACAGTATTAACAACCATCCAGAGCACCTAATCAACATAATAAAATCACCCCGAACACTTTAGCAAACGTATAGCAATGCCCTAGCAACCACCCATATCACTTTAGCAGATACATAGGAACACCATAGCAACCACCCATAACACTTTAACAAGTGCAGAGCAACACCCTAGGAGCCATCCAGAAAAACTTATCAACACAATACAAACCACCCAAAACATCTTAGAAAGTGCATAGCAACACCCTAGCAACCGCCCAAACACCTAAACAAGTGCATAGAAATTCCCTAGCAACCACTTTATCAAGCACATAGCAACACCATAACAACAATCCAAAGCACCTTATCAACACAGTAAAAACACCCAGAACACTTTAGCAAGCGCATAGCAACGCCCTAGCAACCATCCAGATAATTGTATCATATGTATAGCAACACCCTAGCACCCACCCATACCACTTTAACAAGTGCATAGCCCTAGCAGTCATTTGAATTCGGTGCCTTCTAGACTGAGAAAACACAGAAAATGTATTTTTGTCTCATAGGGATGAAAGACAACAATTCCCAGAATACACTTCACTGCCCTGGCACGGCTACTGGCTGGATTACTTGCCCACCATGTTCATTTTCATACAATTAAAAACTGAACTTGTCTGTTCAACATAATGTGAGTGAGCCTGCGTGTCACTTTAACAAGCGCATAGCAACACCCTAAAACCACCCAGAACACTTTAGAAACTGCATAGCAACACCCTAGCAACCACCCAGAACCCTTTAGAAACTGCATAGCAACACCCTAGCAACCACCCAGAACACTAAAGCCCTAGCAACCCCCCAGAACACTCAAGCAACACAATAAAAATCACAAAAAATAATTGTTATCAAGTATAGCCCATAGCAACACCCTAGCAACCACCCAGTGCAAAGCATTGCCCTAGAAACTACGTAGCGAATTATTAGCCAGAAGTTTCTTAAGTTACAAAAGTTAACTCCTTATGTTTTCAGGTTACAGACTAAGAAGTTGAAGCCCATTTGAAAGTATTTCCCAAAGTTCCCTCCCCTCTGCTGATCATTATGAACTCCCATTCCATAACAACAGGCCTTTTGTTATTCTTCTCCCGCTGTTGCCGTCGGAAACTCTCATTAAGCAGCCATGTTTGGAATGTTCAGTTGAGAAGGTCGTTACAGTCGGAGAGTGATTGATTGAGTGACAGGAGGGAAGTCGGAATCATACATTTCTTCTTTGTGTACATTAAACGGATGTCCCAGTGTGTTAAATGAGCATTTCCCAGAATTCTGTGCCGACTACAATAACAGTCCCATCCTATAGTGGAACACAAACAGATTTGTCTTTATCATATTGTATACTTTTGCACAACAAAAGCTGCTTCTGAGAGAATGTGTGCAATTGACCTGATATATGATAAACTGGGGGAAAAAAATGCATTCAATATTCCTCACATTTATACATGCAAGTCCTTCATGCACGGTAAATTTAATATTTAGAGGGACAGTTTTTGTTAAGTGAGATAGTAAACACGAGCTCAAATCCCAACTCAATCAATCAGGAGAACATTTTTGAATAAAGACTAAATGATGGTGAAGTTAGAATTTTACCTATTATGAGCACTGTGTCACATACTGTTTTTGAGGTACACCGATCAGGCATAACATTATACCCTAATATTGTGTTGGTTCCCCCTTTTGCTGCCAAAACAGCCCTGACCCGTCAAGGCATGGACTCCACTAGACCCCTGAAGGTGTGCTGTGGTATCTGGCACCAAGATGTTAGCAGCAGATCCTTTAAGTCCTGTAAGTTGTGAGGTGGGGCCTGCATGGATCGGACTTGTTTGTTCAGCTCATCCCACAGATGCTCGATTGGATTGAGATCTGGGGAATTTGGAGGCCAAGTCAACACCTCAAACTTGTTGTGCTCCTCAAACCATTCCTGAACCGTGTGTGCTTTGTGTCAGAGCGCATTATCCTGATGGAAGAGCCACAGCCACTGTCTCCATGAAAGGAATACCGTCTCCATGAAAGGGTGTACATGGTCCACAACAATGCTTAGGGGGTACGTGTCAAAGTAACATCCACATGGATGGCAGGACCCAAGGTTTCCTAGCAGAACATTGCCCAAAGCATCACACTGCCTCCGCCGGCTTGCCTTCTTCCCATAGTGCATCCTGGTGCCATGTGTTCCCCAGGTAAGCCACGCACACGCACCCGGCCATCCACGTGATGTAAAAGAAAACGTGATTCATCAGATCAGGCCACCTTCTTCCATTGCTCTGTGGTCCAGTTCTGATGCTCACGTGCCACTGGTGCTTTCGGCGGTGGACAGGAGTTAGCATGGGCACCCTGATTGGCTATACAGCCCCATACACAACAAACTGTGATGCACTGTGTATTCTGACACCTTTCTGTCAGAACCAGCATTAACTTCTTGAGCAATTTGAGCTCCAGTAGCTCGTCTGTTTGATCGGACCACACGGGACAGCCTTCACTCCACACGTGCATCAATGAGCCTTGGCCGCCCATGACCCTGTGGCCGGTTCACCACTGTTCCTTCCTTGGAGCACTTTTGACAGATCCTGACCACTGCAGACTGGGAACACCCCACAAGAGCTGCAGTTTTGGAGATGCTCTGATCCAGTCAAAATTACCAATTTTTCAACTTAGAGGACAAAATGTTCACTTGCTGGCTAATATATCCCACCTACTAACAGGTGCAGTGATGGAGATAATCACTGTTATTCACTTCACCTGTCAGTGGTCATATTGTTGTGACCAGTGCGTGCCATGGATACCTAAATTAAGTCATTTGTTTCAGCACAAAAAGTACTTTATATGTAAATGAGGCTCATTTTAGAACGTGCTGTATTCACAAATGATAAACACAACGCTATTACCACTCGCAGAAATCATGCTGAACGTTTATTTAAACAGCAGGTTTGTTGATATGTTCTGTTGATCATAACTGTTTGTTTACATGTAATTTCAACACAGATTGTTCCCTTCAGTTTGCATGAGGAAAGGTTTGCAGCATTAACCGATTTGTATAAACCATCATCAGTGCATGCAATTCATAAAAAAATACCATCCTCAGACTGCAGTGCAAACCTTCATATTAAAACATCTCAGTTTTTTGTTGTAATGACATTTTCCCTTGAGTCTGTGTCTTAATAAACCGACCGTCTGTGACCTGCACATCAAACCAATGCTGTGCAAACTGGGAATGATCACTGTCTGATCGTTCCTCTATATAGTGCACTGTCTGATCGTTCCCTATCCTCTATATAGTGCACTGTCTGATCGTTCCCTATCCTCTATATAGTGCACTGTCTGATCGTTCCCTATCCCCTATATAGTGCACTGTCTGATCATTCCCTATCCTCTGTATAGTGCACTGACTGATCGTTCCCTATCCTCTATATAGAGCACTGTCTGATCGTTCCCTATCCTCTATATAGTGCACTGTCTGATCGTTCCCTATCCCCTATATAGTGCACTGTCTGATCATTCCCTATCCTCTGTATAGTGCACTGACTGATCGGTCCCTATCCTCTATATAGAGCACTGTCTGATCGTTCCCTATCCTCTATATAGTGCACTGACTGATCGCTTCCTCATCCTCTATATAGAGCACTGTCTGATCGTTCCTATCCTCTATATAGTGCACTGTCTGATCGTTCCTATCCCCTATATAGTGCACTGACTGATCGCTCCTATCCTCTATATAGAGCACTGTCTGATCGTTCCCTCATCCCCTATATAGTGCACTGTCTGATCGTTCCCTATCCTCTATATAGTGCACTGTCTGATCGTTCCCTATCCTCTATATAGTGCACTGACTGATCGTTCCCTATCCCCTATATAGAGCACTGTCTGATCGTTCCCTATCCCCTATATAGTGCACTGACTGATCGTTCCCTATCCTCTATATAGTGCACTGACTGATCGTTCCCTATCCTCTGTATAGTGCACTGACTGATCGTTCCCTATCCTCTATATAGTGCACTGTCTGTCGTTCCCTATCCCCTATATAGTGCACTGACTGATCGTTCCCTATCCCCTATATAATGCACTGACTGATCGTTCCCTATCTCCTATATAGTGCACTGTCTTTCGTTCCCTATCCCCTATATAGTTCAGTGAGTGATCGTTCCCTATCCCCTATATAGTGCACTGTGTCATGTAGAAAACAGTAAATGTGTGAGGAAGTGACTGATTTCAGCCGCAGCTTCAGCGTCTGTTTATAATGTACGGGGCGGGGCTTAAGATTCTAGAGAGCATTTGATTGGACAGAAAATCTGATGAGAAGCTGAAGTGGAGAGTGATGTCATCAAAATCACTGGTCCTTATTGGGGGAAGCGAGCGACTGTAAGTTTTGAATGCTAATATCTTCTAAATGTGAATTATGTCATTGTTTTGGACCTTATAGATAACAGCAAGTTTACATATTCATACTAAAAGCCAAAACACACAAATTTGAATTCATTGGGACTTTAATGAGGTATTTTTGGAGTAAAATGAAGTAAATAATTGACCTGGCACAAAAGGACCCGAGTGGTTACTATAGTTGTTATTTTTTAATTTAACATGCGGTTGTTATTTAATAATTCCATGAGGTAGATGTATATTTTACACATATATGGGCAAATTGAGTGAAATCATTTAATTCATTCAATGTTAAAATATGGCCAATTGAATATAGTAATTTAACTTCATATCAGATGAATCTCTGGAATTCTGTTTTCTCTGTCATTGGTTATTCAACATGAAATTTAACATGAATTTGTTTTTTTTTAATTAATTTTTTTCTTGGTTATGTGAACATTTATGGAACACATTGGGAACATCAAGGGAATGTTTTCTCTAATTTCTCGTGTTGTGTTATGGGAATGTTACTTTTGAATGTTCTCTGAAACGTCTAGAAAAAAATTATGTTTAAAAAACAGACTAATGTCCAACTGAAATGTTTCAGAAATCTTTCCATGAATGATGTATAAAACAAAAATTCTGCTAATGCTTTGATAACGTTATTAAAGGAAATTAAACTTTGAACAAACGTTCTTTTATTGTTACTGGAAGAATGTTTGTTCATAACTTTCAGAGAACCATGCTGATATAATACAAAGTCTCAGCTTTCAAATTCTGTCCAGTTTATTACAAAATTCAAACAATACTGTTTTGGCACTTTTTAATGTGGCGTGACCATAGACTGTATAAGGGCATGACAGATCGCTATTGCTCCTCCTCAAGCGGCTCGTGAACCGATCTGTTCCTCTTTATTTATAGCACCAAATTAACATGAATGAACATCAGAAGGAATGTTGAAAGATACAGTACAGCTTACAGAAATGTATTATATCTCATGTAATTGTGTAATGAGTGTTTCAACTGCGAAAAGCCGTGAATAAGCCATTAAATGACCATATAACATGTAGCTAGAAAAATGAATAGAGAGAGGAGTATTTAACTTAATATACACACTATACAAATTTTTTATTATATTTGACTCTTATATTAATAAAACATATTATTAAAAACGCATTATATTAACTCTTTCCCGCCATTGACATACATTTCCGTGTTTTCACCTTTATACGGTAGGGGGCGATATTACACATCTCCAGATGAAAACACAGACGAAGAAGAAGAAACGAGCAATATCATATGTAAAATAACGTGATCATAAACAGGCTAGCATATAAATCCAAACTGCCTAATGCTAGTGAATGAAATGTCGACACAGGACTGCGAAGCTTTGGGGTGTTTTGATCTGTTTTGATCAACGTTTAGATTTTCTCTAACCAGTCCAATCAGCGAACAGAGGGAGTGGCTGAGAATGATGACGTTGATGTTGTGCGCTAGTTTGAGTTCAGTAATGGTGGCAGATAAAGATGCGAACAAAACTATTCATTCCGTTGTGGCAGCGCTGCCGAATATTCAGAAGTTAAAACTGGAGCAAGAATCTTTGCGGAGGCTTGTTGGTGGCCATGATGTTGTGGCCCTTCTCCCCACAGGGTTCGGGAAAAGTTTGATTTTCCAGCTCGCTCCGTTAGTGGTGAAGGAGTTGGCTGAACCCCTATTCAGACGGTAATTGTTTCTCGTGGGGTCGGAAGGTATTGTCATCATTTACCGTCCGTCTCCCACCACCCGCGTAAAAATCCATGGCCGAATTACCTACTGCTTTTGACAAACACCAAGGTCGTGACTCGTGTGGTAACGTAATTGCTGTCCGAATCCACATCTCTGAGTTTTCAAGAATATATCACTCCAAAATTCACTGTTTATATCCTTTTTGGCCACTGCCGAGCACCGTACGATTGCGCTTTGCTGTCATTTGGATGCATTTCTAGACTTGTTTTTCTTTAAATGCTGGCAAGTATTTACAAGAGCAATATATTTCATCACCGCTCAAAAAATTAAAAGCACGTAAACATTTGAATTGGCCCGTTATTTACAGTAGCACTTATTCTTATCACACCGAGCATGTGACATTTTATTTACAGCATAAAATCATGTTACGGACCACGTGAGCAGTGCGTTCCCGATCACAAAACTCTCCCCTCCACCGTGAATAAATCAGAAACCGAATGCACGAGTTTTAGGTTTTATCACTGAGGTGGCGTGCACATTTAACAAAGAAACAAAGGTGAAAGGCGCATGACATACGTCACTCACGACCAAACGTTAACGATTGGTTATGGCAGATTCAGAGTGGCTCTGGGCAGATCCAATATTTCAACTTCAACAGAGTACCCACCTTCAAGGAAGTAAAGGTTGATTTATACTTCTACGTTGGACTTGCGCCGTAGCCTCTATGCGTTAATTTTCAATTATACTTCTGCGTGGTTGTCCGTGGCAACGCGCAGTTACACATGCAGAGCTAGGATGATACCCCTGAGGGAGGGGTTCTGGCAGACCAATCACAGCGCGTTAAATCGATGCGTTGTTATATTTTTGAAGAGCTGCGCAATGCATCAGTGTATGTCGTAGTCTATGCATGCTAAACACAGCCTACGACGTAGCTACAGCGTACACTCGACGTATAAATTGGGCTTGATCAGCTAACACAAATACGTGACTGTTACATAACTGCAACACAATCTGCTGACGAAACTTTCGTTGTGGTGACGTTGTGGCAACTGGAAAAGTGAAATTCCCGGATACATTGACACAATGTAACTTTGTAACGTTGCCAGTTAGTAACTGCAACGTCATGGATCAATAGTTGTGTGATGGTAACATTCAAGATGTTCTGTGTATTATATGTAACGTTACATACATGCTAGTATCATTTGCTATTTGACATTTCAAATTATTCGGGAAAGATACCATATAATTTAAATATGTATAAATAGGTATAAATATTAACAAAAATGCTTAAAGTAGACTTTAGGTAATGTTAATTAACCAAATCTGACGCCGTTGTTGAACTTTTATTTAGATAACTGACGATAAAAAGGAGAGAAATGCCTACTCGACTGTCCTCTCCAGCTGTTTGTGTTTATAGTTGCCATGGCAACTCTCAACGGCCCACCAGCGCGTTCTCATGATTTTTTTGTACGTAGTATACTTTATTAGTATTATGTTTCCTGAGTTTTAACACTGTCTTAGTACATTAAGCCACGTTAAGCGTTTTTCACGTTGAGCGTTTTAGAATGCCCCGAGATGGGGAGAGATGTCTGTCATCGTTAATCAGAACATAATAAATCAGAAAATTAAGAACCTGAAATTGATGGTAATGAAATAACAAGCAGGTGACGTTGCATTTATGTTGACAGTCAAATCATTGGATTACCAATATATTACGAATATATTAGGTATCTGGAACGTCCGTGGTTATCTAATAATGTTAGGAGATCGTACTGGCGACGTTGTGTGTTGGTAATGTCATGGTAATGATATTACAGGCATGCAACGTTGTAGTTAGGTTTGTCAGTGAAAATTACTAAAATATTATGTGCAGAGCACGTATCTGGAACGTTGTTGGTAATCTTGTAACATTCAGAGATCGTACTGACAACGTTGTGAGAACTGAAGGTCATTTTATCGCAAGGAAATCACAGGCATGCGACGTCAAGACCACGTTGTCAGTAAGTCATGAAATTACCAAAAAGTACGAATAAATGACGTTACTGTTACGTCATGTGTTAGCTGGGAAACGCTTGCCAATGGAGAGTGGCCAGAATCTCTCTCTGTACAAATGAAATGTAGCTTACGAGAGTCTGGTGAGACCAGGCTTGATTTTTTCTCAGCTTTTTGTTCAAAATGGTGCTTTTTAATTAAACGTACCCACATTCAAGCGTTGATTAAAAAGAACGCATGACTGAATTTAGTTTTGGTTGTTGTTTAAAAGCTGTTCTTTTGATATTTTGCCTATTCAGATATCCATACAACAAAATATCCTGGGCCATGCAATTTGTGGAAATGATCAAAATGGCAGGAAAGAGTTAATTGTATTATAATATCAGCTGACAGATTTCTCTGTATGTTTACAGCATTAGTTATTCTCACTCCAAGGCAAGATAAGAACTCAAAAGACCCAGTCAGTTTAGCAGAGCTTTAATAAGCGAGATGAATGTCTGACAGATTACCGTGATCTGTTTCTTTAGACATTCAAAACACAAATCCATCCAAAACAGCCAGAAAGAATTATACAGGTGCTGAGAGCAATTTGTTCTTAGAAAACACTGACACCTAGCGGCCACTCTGAGGCATGACATCACTTTATTTATTTGGATTTATCCAAAATATTGTTCACAAGCCTCGTCTTTTTTTTTCTTTTTTTTTTGTTGGTGGTGGCATATTTGATCAACTCCAGGGTGAGTAAACAGCGCTATTTTTCATCAGATGAACTGTTCCTTTCATTATCTGCATGGCTTTGGTTGTTGGGGTGGATTACAGGCTGATTTGTGATTCATATTAGGCAGATAACAGCTATAACAGATGGCATGTATTCCCAGTGATTCCGCACAAATCCTATAATCCCCTGGGATTATTGAAACAGTTGTTGGGTGTGATGTTGTTTAAACAGTTCAGCATTGAACACACAATATTAAAGTTTGGGAGATAAACTACTTTTTAAAGTCTTATACGCTTTTATATATTTGCTGACAGTGTTGGGGTAACGCATTACAAGTAAATTGAGTTACGTAATAATATTACTTTTTCAAGTAACTAGTAAAGTAACGCATTACTTTTCAAATTTACAACAAAATATCTGAGTTACTTTTTCAAAAAAGTAACGCAAGTTACTTTTTCACATTTATTTTTCTGACAGCTCTCCTGTCCCCATGAAATCGAGAGTAAGTGCAGAGTCGTGTGTGTGAACATGATAGTTTTTGCAGTTCTAGACTAAATGTGAGCATTTATTCATCTCACTTGCATAAAGAGTATTCCTCAAAAATAATAAAATCAGTTAAATGCAAAATATGCAAACCTCCAATAATTAAATGTTAAATAAAACGAATATTTGTATGCATTTAATCTACTTTTATTGACAAATTTGCTGCTGACCTTTAATGATTCTATTTGGTAAAAAAAAAATTCTCCTGCGTCCTATTCTTCCATTATCCAGAATGGCAGCGCAGCATAGCAGAGTGTGTGAATTTGTATTTTTACCTCTCTACCTTACCTCTAAATTTCAATTTTGGTCTGAAGAGGTCTTTATATTTGCACAAAAATAGAACCTTTTTGTTATAAAAAAAAAACAAATACGAAAAAAAAACAAGTACAGCCGAGGTGAGAAAAAGTAACGCAATAGTAACGTAACGCATTACTTTTCTTAAAAAGTACTCAATAAGTTACTTTTTAAGGGAGTAACGCAATATTGTAATGCATTACTTTTCAAAGTAACTTTCCCCAATACTGTTGGCTGACACACTCTGGGTCAAAGAATATTTAAGACAAGATCTTAAATATTAAATTATCCACTGGTTATTAAAAGTAATCTGATACTTAAAATATTTAAATTATACTCTATTGTGGTTTGTTTTGTTGATGGTTGAATTGATATAAACTGAATTTATGAGGGAAAAATAGCAGTTTATCACTTAAAGGTGCAGTGTGTAGTATTTATGAGGATCTATTGACAGAAATGCAATATAACATAACTATTTTTTCAGTGGTGTATGAAGACCTTACATAATGAACCGTTATGTTTTCATGACTTTAGAATGAGACGTTTCTGTCTACACACACCGCGGGTCCCCTTACAGTGAAGTTGCCATTTTGCGTCACCATGTTTCTACGGTAGCTCTAAAGGGACAAACTGCTCTACAGAGCGCTAGTCACTCTGCTGTCTCAGACGATTACATTTTTGTCCTGACAGTAGCTTCTCTATGTGCTTCGAAAGAGAGGGGTGAGGGGTTGCAATTCACAAGCTCACAGCTAAAATGTACACACTGCACCTTTAAGTTGTCAATGTAAGTACTGGATAATATTAACTGCATGGTTAGGGTAAATTGCATAATTATGCATTTTTTGTGCAACATTAATACCTTTCAGTGGGATTTGCCATGGCGGTATTTATATGGTACTCTAGGAAAACCATGGTACAATGTCTAAAAAAAAAACATGCTAGTAAATACTTATTTTTACCGGACACATAAAGGGAACGTAAAGGGGCAATGCAAGTTTTTTTTTTTTTTTACACGTACATCAGATAATAAGGAAGCAAAATAAATGTGAGGGTCAAAGTCGCCAATGACGTCATCCAGGGTTCAGTTCCGTCCGGTTACTGAAGGTGCGCTGCGTTTGAGCACCAGCGTTCAGTGCGCGTGCACCACCACCATCATCATCAACACCACCATCATCATCACCACCCAGCATCATCATGATGATGACACGCGTGCGGTCCGCCGTTTCCAACATCATCGGCGGCATCATGGCTTCGGGCTCCAGCGCGCACGAGAGCCACCTGGATCTGCCGCCCCGGTTCCAGTACAGCAGGCCGGATTTCCTCGCGCTGTCGCCGGACGAGGTGGAATGCTCGGCGGATCACATCTCCAGACCCATCCTCATCCTCAAGGAGATGAAGCTGCCCTGGGCCGCCGGATACGCGGAGTGAGTACCGACGCGCGCGCGTGGATCCGAGCACGCGGATGCTGCGGAATGTGTGTGTTCTCGTGATGATAATTGCATGAGGAATAGAGAATGAATGCATCCATACTTTCATTTCCATGCAGGTTTAACAGGGCGCATGCGCGCATTTTGCGCATTATATCATAATCTGATTCAGATAAACTGTACACAGCAGACTCTAGTATTACCGCAACGAAATAAGAGTCTGATGATGCATGGGTATTGTTTTTAATATGCAGATAGTTTGATTACCAAACTCAGAATGCTTTATCTGATCTCAAACTGTACTGAGAATATGTAAACAAAAGCTGTTATTAATGTGACCCTGGACCACAAAACCAAATTGAGATTTATAATAATCCACATCAGCTGAAAGATGAATAAATAATCTTTCCATTGATGAATGGTTTGTTAGGATATGACAATATTTGGCCGAGATACTATTTGTAGAAACTATTTGTAAATCTGGAATCACCTTTAAAGTTGTCCAAATGAAGTCCTTCGCATTAATTTGACTAATTTTGTTATGTTTTTAAATATTGAATTTATTTTTATTTCTGTTTTAGTTGAAGTTTTTCCATCTAATATTTCTATTTTATTTAATTTCAGCTTTATTTAAATTACCAAAACTATTTTTAATAGTTGTGGTTTACAAGCTGCAATTTACAAGGATGACAACTACAATATGCAAATATTTAGCAATAAGCATATTTTAAATAACCTCTGATTTCTCGTATATAAATGCATTCATCTTCAAGATGTTTAATCTCCGTTGACTGTGAAATGAGGATGTCAGAGTGTGACTCGTTCACTTCCCTTCCTGAAGTCGGTGTAGAGAAGTGAGATTTACTGGGAAAGAGCTCTCGAAGGCCTGGTCACATGACTTCTCTCAGGAGAACACTCTCTGCCTCAGCGGCTCTTCATGTCCTCTGGGTCCCGCGGTCTCAGGCTTAATGTCCACTGATCTGATGTCAATCTTTAACTTGAGCAGTAGAGAATTAACCAGAACAACTGACCTTAGACACAACAAGAGTGGTATCTATCTATCAATCTATCTATCTATCTATCTATCTATCTATCTATCTATCTATCTATCTATCTATCTATCTATCTATCTATCTATCTATCTATCTATCTATCTGTCTGTCTGTTTGTCTGTTTATCTATATATATCTGTCTGTCTGTCTGTCTATCTATATATATATATGTCTGTCTGTCTATCTATATATTTCTGTCTATCTATCTGTCTGTCTGTCTTTCTATCTATCTGTCATCTATCTGTCTGTCTGTCTGTCTATCTATATATATATATATAGTCTGTCTGTCAATCTATATATTTCTGTCTGTCTGTCTGTCTGTCTATCTATATATATGTCTGTCTGTCTATCTATATATTTCTGTCTATCTGTCTGTCTATCTCTATCTATCTATCTATCTATCTGTCTGTCTATCTATCTATCTGTCTGTCTGTCTGTCTGTCTGTCTATCTATCTGTCTGTCTGTCTGTCTGCTCTATCTGTCTGTCTGTCTATCTATCTATCTATCTATCTATCTATCTATCTATCTATCTGTCTGTCTGTCTGTCTGTCTGTCTGTCTGTCTGTCTGTCTGTCTGTCTGTCTGTCTGTCTGTCTGTCTGTCTGTCTGTCTGTCTATCTATGTCTGTCTGTCTTTCTATATATTTCTGTCTATCTATCTATCTATCTATCTATCTATCTATCTATCTATCTATCTATCTATCTATCTATCTATCTATCTATCTATCTATCTATCTATCTATCTATCTATCTATCTATCTATCTATCTATCTATCTATCTATCTATCTATCTATCATCTATCTATCTATCTATCTATCTATCTATCTATCTATCTATCTATCTATCTATCTATCTATCTATCTATCTATCTATCTATCTATCTATATCTATCTATCTATCTATCTATCTATCTATCTATCTATCTATCTATCTATCTATCTATCTATCTATCTGTATATCTATCTATCTATCTATCTATCTATCTATCTATCTATCTATCTATCTATCTATCTATCTATCTATCTATCTATCTATCTATCTATCTATCTATCTATCTATCATCTATCTATCTATCTATCTATCTATCTATCTATCTATCTATCTATCTATCTATCTATCTATCTATCTATCTATCTATCTATCTATCTATCTATCTATCTATCTATCTATCTACATTGTGTACAGAAATGTATTTTGTCAAGTACAACATCCTGAAAAAAACATTTCAACAATCATTGGCAAGAATCCTAACCATAAACTCCCTATAAATTGAGCGATTATGTGTTTTTAACCTTGAACCTGAACCTGCAGTCTGATTGGTTGTGAGAAATGTTCTTCCTTGAATCCATTTACATGTTGTACATAAAAAGCAGCATTTCCAGCAACACCAATGAGGCGTCACAAATGCTCCTGCTGACGGTGTGGACTGTGTGAACCCTGTTAGATCCTCATTAACAAATGAGGATGCAGAAATCCATGGAAACCCTTTTGTGATGGGGAGATTATTAGATGCTCGTGAGCGAGCGTCATGCTGTCCTCTGCTCTTTAGACTCACGCTGTGACTCTTCTGAGGAGATGATGGCAGTTGTGCATCATCAAGAAGCGCTTAGGAGCTTGAAAAGCTTTGTTTGACGAAGACCTGATGAAGGTTGTAGATTTAAACTTAAGCAAGATAAACTATTTGTTTACATTACATGTTTGTCATGTGACAAACATGTAACAGCAGCAGTCTCGCAGATCTATTCCGCCAATACCAAACATATCAATACTGTCATATCAATTACCAATGCCAAACACTCAGAGTCGTCATGACAGAACTTCCACGCTGATTTTACAGTTTTTCTCAGTCGTTTTGGTGCGTTTCTCACATCACTATTTACATTTGCACAACAGTTAATGCAGTTCTCAAAACAATTAGTACAAACTGCAAAACCTTGATAACCTGCAAAAGCGTGTCACTTGATCAAAATGGATTGCTCTTTCCTCAAAAGCAAGTATTCATGTCAATGAAAGTGTCAGTGTCATCAAGATGAAAAGTCCTGACACCATTGTTTATGAACAAGATAGTCAAATCTAACTATCTTAGACTTTGTCATGTTTTCATTATGAAAGTTTACTCGTTTTCCAATGCAAAAAAGTCAGATCTTGGTGACACTACCTGAAAATGCTCAAGACGGCACTACATACTATTTGCACAGCCATTTGAAAAATACAGTAAAGTTACACATTACTGTATTTAAGCATGGCGTTAGTTTTCATTGTTATGCTGACGATACTCAACTCTATATTTCTTCACGCCCTAAAGAAACTTACTTAGTGAGGTAACTGAGTACAAGACACTGAATATGTATGTTTCACATTTTTACTGCATATGCTCTTTGCAATTCTAATTTGTTCACAGCATTGTGCAAAAGAAAAAATACACACTTATTTGCAACAAACATAAACTTGGGTAGAGCTGTGCACAACTGTCAACAATATTCCAGTAAATATGGCAAATCTTTTCTGTAACACTACTGTACACTACAATACACTAAATGTGTGATGCAGTAAAGCAGTACGTCTAAATGTAAAATGTACAGTGACAATTTCTTGTCACACTGCAAGCTTCATGTATGACACAATGACAGTAGTGCAGTGCAGATTGTTTAGTGCTGAATTACTGTCCATTTATACACACCTGTTCTCCGATGAAATGTTTGAATAATTGAATTTACAGTGGTTCTCCCAACATTTGGCTGCACCTTTTGACCAGCCACAGCCATTGTGAGGCCGTGATTGACAACATGGTCCCTTCCCTTCCCTTCCCTTCCCTTCCCTTCCCTTCCCTTCCTTCCCTTCCCTTCCCTTCCCTTCCCTTCCTTCCCTTCCCCTTCCTTCCCTTCCCTTCCCTTCCCTTCCCTTCCCTTCCCCTTCCCTTCCTTCCCTTCCTTCCCTTCCCTTCCTTCCCTTCCCTTCCTTCCCTTCCCTTCCCTTCCCTTCCTTCCCTTCCTTCCCTTCCCTTCCTTCCTTCCTTCCTTCCCTTCCTTCCTTACCTTACCTTCCCTTCCTTTCCCTTCCTTCCTTCCCTTCCCCTTCCCTTCCCCTTCCCCCTTCCTTCCCTTCCCCTTCCCCTTCCCCTTCCCTTTCCCTTCCTTCCTCTTCCCTTCCCTTCCCCTTCCCCTTCCCCTTCCCCTTCCCCTTCCCTTCCCCCTTTCCTTCCTTCCCTTCCCCCCTTCCCCTTCCCCTTCCTCCTCCTCCCCAGCACTATGTCCTTCTTGGTTTATATATGTTTGTAAATTGGGGGTTTATGGGATTCTGCTCTGACAGTGATTGTAAACAAGTTGCTTATTATTGGTTGCAACTAATGCTTCACACACCCCTTCTCATCAGTGAAAGTTGAGATTCACCTGAGATAATTAAAAAAAAAAAAAAATTAGCTTGACAGATTTTGACAACTAGTTGTCAAATGTAGACTCAAGCAATGAAATGAGGATTATTAGTTTTATATGGTATGACTATTCAGCATTCACAAGTATAGTTAGTTTTGATGACATGACATAAGCAAATGATAATGTTATAAAACAGCAGAGAGTTGTATGAAAGCAATTGATGCATGTCCAAAAGCATTTTCATTTTGTTGGAAGGAATGAGAAACTGCTACTATGATGTGCACAAATGGCTAAATGTTGTGAAGGTTGAACTAACTGTTGTGCAAATATAAATATTGATGTTAGAAATGCACCAAAGCGACTGAGAAAAACTGTAAAGCTGCCTTCTCCTTGATACCTGCACATAGTGAAATACTAATACTGTGTTAATGGGGAAACTGTAGCTGTGACTTTCTGTCTCTCTATAGGGTGATCAATGCAGGTAAAAGTGCACTAAACGAGGACCAGGCGTGTTGTGAGGTAGTGGAGCTCAGGAAAAGACCCGCAGACCCGTCCAGCCCCAGCTACACGCCCACCCGGAGACGCTCCTCGCTGCCCGGCGCAGACATACTGGAAACCATCGACAGCATGGTTAGATCACATCTATTCTGATAGAACACACTCAGATTTTAAAGTGCCCCTGTTATGCTGTTTTAAAGGCTCCTAATTTGTTTTGGATCTCCTACAACTGGTTCACCTGCATCCAAGGTCAAAACACTTTCATTTTCTCATAATATACATTACAGCATCACCTCTTCTTCTCACAGTGTCTGAAACGATTCAAACAAAGATTCTTAGCCCATTCTTTTCGAGAGCCTACTCTGCTCTGATTGGTCAGATGGCCCAGTCTGTTGTGATTGGTCTACACTGCTCTGATTGGTCAGATGGCCTAGTCTGTTGTGATTGGTCTACTCTGCTCTGATGAAAACAAAACGCACTTTACTATATCTGATGTCATTGTTCACGTGCAGCCAATGAAGACCATCACTTGGCATTATGCAAATTTGTTACAAACCTAGAATTGAGCCTGGAATTGCTGACGACTCGTTTCAGGCAGTTCAGAATCGCTTCTTTGTTTTGAGAGACACACTAACTAGACCTTTTCCTTTAACATTCACATGTACACGCTACATGAAAGGTAAGCTGAAAAAGCATATAGGGGCATTTTAAAACTACCATTTTAAAATTAGCATCTTACATTATCAATAAATGACAATGAATGGGATCAGTGTACGGACAACAAACTGTATGAAAAAACACCCCTGTGAGTAAAAGTTGCATATTTTGTTTCAGCAATAACTGGGATCAGATCATATATAAACTGCTAAATAATCACACAATGAAGATTTGATCCACTTGATCCACCTACTGTGTGAATCGTTCAATTGTTTTTCCATAAATCTGTTTCTGCAGGAGGTGAAGGAGCTGGACTTCCACTACTGGGCTCTGTTCGACGGCCACGGCGGTTCTGGAGCTGCTGTTTTCGCAGCCAAGTTTCTCCACCTCCATATCGAGGAGCAGCTCCAGGAAGTGCTGGAGATCCTGCAGAACCCGTTGCTCCAGCCACCCACCTGCCTGGGCGAGGAAAACCCCGTACACCACCTCCACCCGTCTGCCGGCTGCTCCCAGCGAGGGCTGTCCAGGGCGGCCTCGCTCAGAGGGGCTGCGGGGGCCCCGGGGTCCCCTAACACAATGGCCCCGCGGTTCTTCATGGAGAAGAAGATCAAACAGGAGAGTCTGGTGGTGGGAGCCATAGAAAATGCCTTCAAGGAAATGGTAAATCATTTGGATCAGTGAACTCCCACGGCCACTAGATGGCAGCCAGAGCTCTTGTATGAATGATGCATTAATGTAAATGATTGCATTGATTTGAAAGGTTTCTGAAGCATCATGTGACACTGAAGACTGGAGTAATAATGCTGCAAATTCAGCTTTGATCACAGGGATAACTTGCATATGAATTTTGCATTGATTTTTAAATAGCTTGTGTTTTTATTTCTTTACCTAAACATCAGCTGAATCCAGTCTCGTGTGTTTTAGTGAAGGGTTGAGTTCTCTGTGTGTTTGTGTGATCTCAGGATGCTCACATCGCTCGAGAGAGGTTGGTGTACTCTATCTCTGGAGGATGTACCGCGCTAGTGGTGATGTATTTACTCGGAAAACTGTATGTGGCCAATGCTGGCGACAGCAGGTGAGACTGAATATCACCAAACCACATCAACATTTCATAAAGCATATTTAATTTATTCTCATTTAAGAGAGCTTATGTCTAAACTGAAGAGATATAATGACTATATATATTAATAATAATTTTAATAATACATACACTATCATCCAAAAGCTCAGTAAGATTTGTAATTAATACTTTTATTCAACAAAGGTGCATTTAATTGATCAAAATTGACACTAAAGACATTTATAAGGTTACAAAAGATTATTCTTCAAATAAATGCTGTTTTTTAACCTTCTGTTTCTCAAAGACTTCTGAAAAAGTAAATTTATAACAGTTTTTCAACATTGATAATAATCATAAATGTTTCTTGAGTAGCAAATCCTCATATGAGAATGATTTGTGAAGGATCATGTGACACTGAAGACTGGAGTAATGATGATAAATTCAGCTTTGATCACAGGAATAAATGACACTTTACTATATATTCACATAGAAAACAGCTGCTTTGCATTGGACTAATATTTCACAGTTTTTTACTGTATTTTTGTCCAAATAAAAGCCTTGGTGATCAAAAATATAAAAAAATTACTAACATCAAACTTTTAAATGGTCAAGTATAATTAAATGTATTGGAAAATAAATGTAGCTTTTATTTTGCGTTGTTTTTAGCAGCATTGTCATTGTCTTTTTTACGCTATTCTTCTCTGGGAGATTACACACATTTTAATTATCCAATTCTGTTTTGTGCAAATATTTTAATTCTGTTCTGTTATATTATGTTAAACAGAGTATAATAGAATAGAACAGAGCAGAATAAAATTGATTGAATTTAATTATGTTCTTGTCACATTCATGTCTTAGTTCATAGTTTAATTCTCAAGATCTGTTTAGTTTGCACCTGTCACTGTTTTTCTGAATTCTAGTTCATAGTTCCTATAGCTTCTATAGATTCTGTAACTTCTATGATTTCTATAGCTTTCGTAATGTCTATAGCTTCTAAAGTTTCTGTAGCTTATATATCTTTTATAGCTTCTAGAACTTTAGTTTCTGTTGCTTCTATAGCTTTTATAGTTTCTATAGCTTTTATAGGTTCTATAGCTTTTATAGCTTCTATAGTTTCTATAGCTTTTATAGGTTCTATAGTTTCAAAAGCTTTTATAGGTTCTATAGCTTTTATATGTTCTATAGCTTTTATAGCTTCTATAGTTTCTATAGCTTTTATATGTTCTATAGCTTTTATAGCTTCTATAGTTTCTATAGCTTTTATAGGTTCTATAGCTTTTATAGCTTCTATAGTTTCTATAGCTTTTATAGGTTCTATAGTTTCAAAAGCTTTTATAGGTTCTATAGCTTTTATATGTTCTATAGCTTTTATAGCTTCTATAGTTTCTATAGCTTTTATAGGTTCTATAGCTTTTATAGCTTCTATAGTTTCTATAGCTTTTATAGGTTCTATAGCTTTTATAGCTTCTATAGTTTCTATAGCTTTTATAGTTTCTATAGCTTCTATAGCTTTTATAAGTTCTATAGCTTCTATAGTTTCTAAAGCTTTTATAGGTTCTATAGTTTCTAAAGCTTTTATAGGTTCTATAGTTTCTAAAGCTTTTATAGGTTCTATAGCTTTTATAGTTTATATAGCTTCTATAGTTTCTGTATCTTTTACAGTTTCTAATTTAGCACTTGTTTCTTGTTCCATTGATTATCCTTGTGTGTGTTTATAAGCCCTCTGTTCTTTCTGTTCATGGTTCTGTGTCGTTTATGTTAATGTGTAGTGAATTTGGGTAATTCTTGGTGTTTATTAAAAGTATCTATTGTTCATTCTGCTTCACTCGTCAACTACAAAGTCCTGTGTTTGGTAAGTTTTATTATGTATGAAAGCTCTTCTGCATAAGTTTGTTGTGTGTTTCAGGGCTCTGATCATCCGTGCAGGGGAGATCATTCCCATGTCCAGCTCCTTCACTCCAGAATCGGAGCGCCAGAGACTTCAGTTCCTGGTGAGAGGAATCTGGATTTCCCAGAGAATTCTGATCCAGTTTACCTCAGTTGTGTTGTGTTTAGCAGCTGGCCTTGGAAAATGGTTTTCCCAAACTCAGATGTTTGTTTGAATTATTTCAAGGAAAAGATCCCAGATTATGGAGCATGTTTGCAGTTTTACTCACTGTTTTTCATTTCTCCCAGGCTCACCTGCAGCCGTCTCTGCTGGGAAATGACTTCACGCACTTGGAGTTTCCCAGGAGAGTCACGAAAAAAGAGGTTGGGAAAAGAATGCTGTACCGAGACTTCACGATGAACGGATGGTGAGTTTGACTATTGGCAACAGTTCATATTTTTCAGCTCAAGAGCTCAAGAGACTGTCTGACTGACATGCTAAGGGATCATTTTTAATTCTATGTGCCTTTCTCATGATACCACAGACCAAAAAGCTCAAATAATTATTGAATTATTTTGAAACATTATTACTATTCAAAATAGAGGTTTTCTATGTGAATATGTAGTAAAGTGTCATTTATTCCTGTGATCAAAGCTGAATTTATCATCATTCCTCCAGTCTTCAGTGTCACATGATCCTTCACAAATCATTCTACTATGATGATGTGCTGCTCAAGAAACATTTATGATTATTATCAATGTTATTAATTTCTTTAAAAAAAAGTTAGTGTGGCTGTTAACGTTCAATACTAACTTTTCAAATCTGTATTCACGCTCTGCCGAAACTCTCTTCTTTCAGTGAAATCTCAGACGCTCTTGAGTTTTCCTGCACTCGAGCGTCTCTTCGATGCGTCTCTGTTTGATGTTTGTTGTGTTGTTTTGTGCAGGGCCTACAAAACAGTTCAGGAAGAAGATCTGAAGTTTCCACTCATATACGGAGAAGGTAAAAAGGTAAGACGGCAGTTATTCTTGCTTCAGACCTCACTCCATCACAAGAGGGTCATCTTAGAGTTATACAGTGGGTATGGAAAGTATTCAGACTCTCCTAAATTTTTCACTCTTTGTTATATTGCAACCATTTGCTAAAATCATTTAAGTTCAAATTTAAAAAAAAAAATGTCTCATTAATGTACACACAGCATCCATATTGACAGAAAAACACAGAATTGTTGACATTTTTGCAGATTTATTTAAAAAGAAAAACTGAAATATCACATGGTCCTAAGTATTCAGACCCTTTGCTCAGTATTTAGTAGAAACACCCTTTTGATCTTATACAGCCATGAGTCTTTTTGGGAAAGATGCAACAAGTTTTTCACACCTGGATTTGGGGATCCTTTGCCATTCCTCCTTGCAGGTCCTCTCCAGTTCTGTCAGGTTGGATGGTAAACGTTGGTGAACAGCCATTTTCAGGTCTCTCCAGAGATGCTCAATTGGGTTTAAGTCAGGGCTCTGGCTGGGCCATTCAAGAACAGTCACAGAGTTGTTATGAAGCCACTCCTTCGTTATTTTAGCTGTGTGCTTAGGGTCATTGTCTTGTTGGAAGGTGAACCGTCAGGCCCGTCTGAGGTCTTGAGCACTCTGGAGAAGGTTTTCGTCCAGGATATCCCAGTACTTGGCCACATTCATCTTTCCCTCGATTGTAACCAGTCGTCCTGTCTCTGCAGCTGAAAAACACCCCCACAGCATGATGCTGCCACCACCATACTTCACTGTTGGGACTGTATTGGACAGGTGATGAGCAGTGCCTGGTTTTCTCCACACGTACCGCTTAGAATTAAGGCCAAAAAGTTCTATCTTGTTCTCATCAGACCAGAGAATCTTATTTCTTACCTTCTTGGAGTCCTTCAGGTGTTTTTTAGTAAACTCCATGCAGGCTTTCATGTGTCTTGCACTGAGGAGAGGCTTCCGTCGGGCCACTCTGCCATAAAGCCCCGACTGGTGGAGGGCTGCAGCGGTGGTTGACTTTCTACAACTTTCTCCCATCTCCTGACTGCATCTCTGGAGCTCAGCCACAGTGATCTTTGGGTTCTTATTTACCTCTCTTACCAAGGCTCTTCTCCCCCGATAGCTCAGTTTGTCTGGACGGCCAGCTCTAGGAAGGGTTCTGGTCATCCCAAACGTCTTCCATTTAAGGATTATGGAGGCCACTGTGCTCTTAGGAACCTTAAGTGCAGCAGAATTTTTGTAACCATGGGCAGATCTGTGCCTTGGCTCAATTCTGTCTCTGAGCTCTTCAGGCAGTTCCTTTGACCTCATGATTCTCATTTGCTCTGACATGCCCTGTGAGCTGTAAGGTCTTATATAGACAGGTATGTGGTTTTCCAATCAAGTCCTGATTGGACACAGCTGGAATCTAATGAAGGTGTAGAACCATCTCAAGGATAATCAGAAGTAATGGACAGCACTTGAGTTAAATATATGAGTGTCACAGAGTGTCACACGGGTCTGAATACTTGGGACCATGTGCTATTTCAGTGTTTCTTTTTTAATAAATCTGCAAAATGTCAACAATTCTATGTTTTTCTGTCAATATGGGGTGCTGTGTGTACATTAATGAGACATTTTTTTATTTTTATTTGAGCAAATATGCAATATAACAAAGAGTGAAAAATTGAAGGGGGTCTGAATACTTTCCGTACCCACTGTATGTCTTTAAATTATTTTAGTTGCCTGTATCTCTATCTTTTTACACTCTTAGAAAAAAAAGTGTAAAGAACTCTAGGCTTCTTGACTTCATTTTAAAGAACCATTTCCATATAGTCTAACAAAATTCATAGCAATCTATACACAAAGGATGATTTTCAAAATCAATAACCAGCAGATTCAACAATTAATCCGTACATGTATGTTGAAACGTTTAGAAAAGTGCACAAATACTTTTGTGAATTTACATTTGTTTGTGCATTTGCAAATGGTATCTTGTGAATATGAATTTGGAGAGATCAGAGAGCTCCATAGTTGCTCCATAAATGTTCCTTCACTTTAAGGAAGAATTAAAAGGTGAAAAAAATCTCAGTGACCTTTATAAGGATCTTTCTTTTCCAAATTTAGAGAATGAGCCATCATATCAGAGAAGTTGAGAAAGAAAAAACCCATCAAGGTCAGCAAAAAAAATCTTTCATCATCTTCAGATGTTCTGAAGCAATTGCGGCATGAGATTGCACATCGTCTATTGTTCTGATGTCAGCGAGACAGAGCGATTGCAAAAAGAAAGGCTGAAGGAGTGACGGCAAATTTGACATCTTTCTCTCTTCTGACCAAACGTCTCTCTATATATTTTCCTCTTTTGGAAAGTCACAGAAACACTATCATATTTTTTTTTGGCTATTTGGGCAAATGGGAGATTCTGAAAACCCTGGAAATGTGAGAAGTGTCCATTAGTGGTGTATAAGTCAATCATAAACACCACTAATGGACACTTTTCACTCATATCACTTTTAGAAGAAAAGGTTCTATATGGAACCTTCAAGGGTTCCGTCAGGTGCTTTATATATCTCAGGAACCCTATAATGCACCTTTTTACAAGATGTAATGTAAGTCTCAGCTGTCCCCAGAATGTGAAGTTTGAGCTCAAAATACCCCACAGATCATTGATTATTCCATGTTGTAAATGCCCAATTTTGAGAGGAAGGTAAAAACTTGTTGTTTTCATGCATGTATCTTTAAATGCAAATTAGCGTTTGCTCCGCCCCCTTTCCAGAAGAGGGCGGAGCCTTACAGCTCATGCCTCCGAAACTCTGCCAAAAACTAAAACATCTGTTTGGTTTTGATGATCATCTCTATCCGGCTCACTCAACATTGCAGTTCTTCATCATCATGAGCGTTTATGATCTGCATGCGTTTTAAAGCCACATCAGTCTAGACTTCTGATATATGGTTTTCTGAGCACACACACACACCGAAGCACAAGCACAGAAAGCTGTGTGTCAGACGGAGCATCCTGTGAGTATGAAACTAAGTTCTCTTTCAGATCTTATTGCGCTTAAACTGTCAAAAAGTTGATCATATAGTTCACATAAACACAGTCGGTCATGTCTGTGAATGTAAAAAGTGCGTTAAGAAATCGCATGTGTGTTAGATCTGTGTGTTAAAGTGACAGCAGCGTAATATACAGTATCTGCTGTTAATATCTGCTCTTGACTGAATAACTTTAGTAGCTTTGATAAGAATACATTTCTCACTTTAATGCTCTCATGAGGAGATAAACATGGGCTGAGTTCACTGAGGGGCGGAGCTATGCTAATAAGGTGGAGTGCATCAGCAGTCATGGGCGTCACTAAGAATATGTGACGTCACAAATAGCTGGGTTATTCTAAGACACTTTTTATGATTTATGGTGATTAAAAACTGGAGTGGGTGGGTTTTTACTATGATAGGGTGGTTGTGTACACACACTGCTGACACATTTATGTTCAAATTGTCTCCTTTAATTAGTTAATTTTGTTTTTAATTAGTTAAATTTTTTATTTAAATTAAATTTTATGAATTAAGCAGCTCATTATTTTTTTTTAATAACCTGGTAAACATGAACGTATTATGTGATCATTTAAGAACTTTAGAACCTTCCTATCAATTAAAATTTGAGTCAAGAACTCTAGAGTTCTAAAAGGAACCACTGGAACCTGAAGAGTTTAGCGACATGTTCCGGCTGTTAGTGTCTGTTGAGCTGAGATCAGTGTGGTGTGACGAGTGAAAGTGGCCTCCAGACATCTTTGAGGAGGTCTGAGCTTCACAAGGCATCTGTTCTGAGTCCTGATCCCTCCTCGTCTCGTCTCTGGCTCGACAGCGTTCAGTCGAGTCTCCGCCGTCTGTGGGAGCAGATATCAGAAACCACTCTATGGCGTGAGGGAGTCTGAGAAAGCAGCTGGTCGAGGGCATGTGTATTATTAATCAGCATGGGCATTCTGGGAAAGATCTGCTCGCCGAATTCCCTCTGTATCAACCATATTCATGTACACTCTTTAAATAAAGGTTCCAAAAAGGGCTGATGCCACAGAAGATTCATTTTGGTTCTCATGAGAACCTTCTTTAAAAAAAAAAAACAGTGTGAAGAGGCCATATTATGCACTTGTTGTGCTGGAGTAGGTGTTGAACCTACTAGAGCAGGTTTTCCTGCTTGAATGTTGATTATTTTCCTCATAATCTCAATTGTTGCAGCTCCTCTCTTCCCTGTCTGTCAGTAACGCTCTGTTTCGTTCCTGTCTCTATGAAACCCTGCCTTCTAAAAAGCACACTGTGCTCTGATTGGATTGACCAGTGTGTTGTTATTGGTCAAGCGCTTCCAGCGTTTTTGGGAAATGGCCCTTTACCATAACAGCCACAACTAACTAACTCAACCAAGCCCCGCCCCTTTATTCTGCATATGAATTATTTAAATGAAGAATATTGTGACGTTTTCGTTCCCGGAGGAAAACCCAAGACTACAATGGAGTTCAGAAACACTGACACACTGAAGAAAGATGGAAGCTCTTTAAAAATCTAAAAGAACCTTTAGTGGGATGGAATGTTTAAAGTTCTTCATGGAACCATCAATGTCACTGAAGAAGCTTTATTTTTAGGAATGTAGAGATGGAAAATGGTTTGGAAATCTGTCCTGTTGGCATTAAGTGAATGTGTTTGTGTCGCTCAGGCTCGTGTTCTGGCCACCATCGGCATCACTCGAGGACTCGGCGATCACGACCTGAAGGTTCACGACTCGGACATCGCTATCAAGCCCTTCCTCTCGTGTTCTCCTGAGGTTTGAAACTCACTTGACACACATAAACACACTCCAGATGTCATTATTTCACTGTGGTTTGACCATGTGATTTTTTTGCATATGCACCCTGCTTCTCTGAACACGTGTTATGGTAATGACATGTTAAACACGGTAACATGTTGTTTGGTCGTGGTTTTGCCATGCTTTTTGTAACGTGCTTAGGAATAACCGTATATACCCGAATATAAGACGATCCTGAATATAAGACGACCCCCCCATTTTACAGACTTATTTTTGGGGAAAAAATCTGGTTTTCATAAGAAAATATATTTTTTTGAAAATTCTACTGATAATTATTTGGTAAAAAAACAACATTTTAACACCATTCATTAAATACTTAGATTAATTTGTCAGAAAATAAAGTGCACTCTGTCAATGAGTTCAGAAATGAATGAATGAGTGACAAAAATGAATAACCTTTTCACAAAATTACAAAAATTGTGTATGTATGTAATTGTGGTTCTGTGAAGATCGAAAATAACCATCTGCTTTTAATCAAACACATCTGACATTAAAGTCTTGAAAACAAACCAAACTGTGGGGTTGCAATAAGAACAGCAGAGCAAATGGGCACTTTACTGTTTATTTCATTCATAACAATGAGTGAGTTTACATACACGTTCTTTATGCCTAATAAGCCAACAATGAACATGGTCATGTAAACGCGGTAACACGTTTTCTTTTATCGGAGTAATGTCATAAACGGCTTAACCATAAACCGGTCGGGATAGGGAGTTTTTTGCCTCTTATCCCGATATCGCGCGGCATGTAAACGCATTAACCTGCTTTCTGTCGGCTTATTGAAGTGCGAGAGCAAATGTAAATGCATCCAGACAGAGCGAGCTTTAGTATGAAATAAGGACATATATAACAAACGCATTTTTAAAGACCCAGAAAAATTGTAAAGATGTGTTCTCATCTTATGCAGAAGTAGAAGAGGTTCAGTCGAAATGGTACCGTGGTATTACTGTGGTGTGTGTGTGGCAGGGTTAGTATCATTACCTGAAAGCCAAGGCAACATGTCTCATTCTCATTTTCAAGTTGAAGTATTAAAATAACTAAAACAAAATAAAATAAAACTTAATAAAAACTATATAGACTACATCATTAAAAAAAAATAAAAATAGGCTATATATTCTAAAATATATTTTATATGATATTGTATATTATATATTATAATTTAATATTAAATAAATATATTTATATTTATAAAAATGTTAATATAAAATCGGTAACATTTGACAATTATTTTTTTTAAATATAATTATAATTATACGGAAGCCCTGAACATAAAGTAAAAAATATATATATATATATGTAAAAAAAAAAAATCTAGAATTTCGAGATTAAAGTCGAAATATTTCAAGAATAAAGTCGAAATATTTTGAGATTGAAGTCGAAATATTTCGAGATTAAAGTCTAAATATATCGAGATTAAAGTCTAAATATTTCGAGATTAAAGTTGAAATGTTTGAGATTAAAGTAGAAATGTTTCGAGAAAAAAGTCAAAACAGGAGTTTTCAAACTGCGAGCGCCTAGCGAGGCTCAAAATGAATGATTATAGGCCTAAACTGCTGTGATTGTGAATATAATTAAATAAACCTTTTATCAATATTATTTTATAGCCTACATTAATAGGCTATCTGTCCTGAGAGCAGGGGGGCGGGAGGATCATCCTGCTGTATTGAATAAAAAGCAGAACATTTTGACTGAAACATGAGGACAGTTAACACACGATGTGATCATATATGGTTTATGTGTATTTTTCAAGCCATCTTGGGGTATTTCCATATTTATATGAATAATGCAGTTATTGCCATAGCATCTCGTCGAAGAAAGATCTGCATCTGCTCCATAGCAATTCGTTTTCAGTCCCACTATCGAAAGCGGATCCTTCTAGGACAACCATCTCTATTCTTTACTGTCTCAATAAAATATGTTGCATGACTTTCGGGTCATTATTGGTGAAATACACTTTCAACCACATCACATGTCGTGAGAATCCGAGCAGAGACCTTACGTTTAATCTTATAAATGCGACCACACAAAGTTTGGACCAGTTCTTCACCAGCGCAGTTCTTTAGCTACTAAAAATATATAACGACTTTATTCTCGAAACGTTTCGACTTTATTCTCGAAACATTTCGACTTTATTCTCAAAACATTTCGACTTTAATCTCGAAATTCTAGATTTTTTTTTTTTTTACAGATTTTTTTTTTTTTACTTTGCGGTTCAGGGCTTCCATATAATTAAGAATTGTTATAATTGATACATTATGATTAATATTATAATTTAAATAATTATTACTATTAAGTGCTAAAATAACTAAAACGAAATAAAATAAAACATATTGAATATGTATCATGGTAATACCATGATTTTGTTAATATAATGTTTTTTTTGTTTTTTTAACAAGCTATCATGGTATTACTGTGTTTTTGGATATGCTACTATGATATTATCATGGCTTGTGGAGAATTTGCCATGGTATTTATATATTGTTTAGACTTTTTTTTTCTTAATTTTTTTTTTTTATAGTATTACCGTGTTTTTTGGGGACATTTATCATGGTATCATCATGTTTTTGGGGACATTTACCATGGTATCATGTTTTTGGGGACATTTACCCTGGTATTATCATGTTTTTGGGGACATTTACCATGGTATCATGTTTTTGGGGACATGTACCCTGGTATCATCATGTTTTTGGGGACATTTACCATGGTATCATGTTTTTGGGGACATGTACCCTGGTATCATCATGTTTTTGGGGACATTTACCATGGTATCATGTTTTTGGGGACATTTACCCTTGTATTATCATGTTTTTGGGGACATTTACCATGGTATCATGTTTTTGGGCACATTTACCATGGTATCATGTTTTTGGGGACATTTACCATGGTATCATCATGTTTTGGGGACATTTACCATGGTATCATCATGTTTTTGGGACATTTACCATGGTATCATCATGTTTTGGGGACATTTACCATGGTATCATGTTTTGGGGACATTTACCATGGTATCATCATGTTTTTGGGACATTTACCATGATATCATCATGTTTTTGGGGAACACTTACCATGGTATCATCATGTTTTTTGGGAACATTTATCATGGTGTCATCATGTTTTGGAAACATTTACCATAAATACCAAAAGCCAAAATGGACAAAAATACAAAATTACGACAGTGTATACTATGACATAAAAGTGGAAATTATTCATTTATCACATAAAGTCAAAATGGACGAAAATACAAAATTACGACAATGTATACTATGATGTAAAAGTGAATTTATTCAACTAACACATAAAGTCAAAATGGTCAAAAATACAAAATTACAACAGTGTATACTATGACATAAAAGTGGAAATTATTCATTTATCACATAAAGTCAAAATGGACGAAAATCCACAATTACGACAGTGTATACTATGACATAAAAGTGAATTTATTCAATTATCACAAAAAGACAAAATGGACAAAAATTCTAAATTACGACAGTGTATACTATGACATAAAAGTGAATTTATTCAATTATCACAATGTCAAAATTAACAAAAATCCAAAACTACGACACTGTATACTATGACGTAAAAGTGAATTTATTCAATTATCACAGAAAAACCAAATGGACAGAAATTCTAAATTACGACAGTGTATACTTTAATGTGATAATTGAATAAATTCACTTTTATGTCAATGTCAAAATGAACAAAATCTCAAAATTACAACAGTGTATACTATGGCGTAAAAGTTAATTCATTCAATTATCACAGAAAAACAAAATTGACAGAAATTCTGAATTACGATAGTGTATACTATGACATAAAAGTGAATTTATTCAATTATCACATTAATGTCAAAATGAACAAAATCTCAAAATTACAACAGTGTATACTATGGCGTAAAAGTGCATTTATTCAACTAACACATAAAGTCAAAATGGTCAAAAATACAAAATTACAACAGTGTATACTATGACCTAAAACTAAATTTATTCAATGATCACATAATGTCAAAATGAAAAAAAATCCACAATAACGACAGTGTATACTATGACATAAAAGTGAAATTATTCAATTATCACAAAAAGACAAAATCAACAAATATCCACAATTACGACAGTGTATACTATGAAGTAAAAGTTAATTTATTAAATTATAACACTGTCAAAATGAACAATAACTCGAAATTACGACAGTGTATACTATGGCGTAAAGTGAATTTATTCAACTAACACATGAAGTCAAAATGGTCAAAATACAAAATTACGACAGTGTATACTATGACCTAAAAGTGAATTTTTTCAATGATCACATAATGTCAAAATCAACAAATATCCACAATTACGACAGTGTATACTATGACGTAAAAGTTAATTTATTAAATTATAACACTGTCAAAATGGACAAAAATACATAATTACGACACTGTATACTATGACGTTAAAGTGAATTTATTCAATTATTACATAACTTCAAAATTAACAAAAATTCACAATTAGACAGTGTATACTATGACATAAAAGTTAATTTATTCAATTGTCTCATTAATGTCAAAATGAACAAAATCTCAAAATTACAACAGTGTATACTATGACATAAAAGTGGAAATTATTCATATATCACAAAGTCAAAATGGACAAAAATCCCAAATTACGACAGTGTATACTATGACATAAAAGTGGAAATTATTAAATTATCACATGAAGTAAAAATGGACTAAAATCCAAAATTACGACAGTGTATACTATGACATAAAAGTGAATTTATTAAATTATCACAATGTCAAAATTGACAAATATCCACAATTACGACAGTGTATACTATGACGTAAAAGTGAATTTATTCAATTATCGTATAATGTTAAAATGAACAAAAATCCAAAATTACGACAGTGTATACTATGATGTAAAAGGGAATTTATTAAATTATCACAAAAAGACAAAATGGACAAAAATTCAAAATTACGACAGTGTATACTATGACAAAAAAGTGAATTTATTCAATTATCACAAAGTCAAAATGGACAAAAATACATAATTAGACAGTGTATACTATGAAATAAAAGTGATTTAATTCAATTATCACAAAGTCAAAAATGGACAAAAATACATAATTACGACACTGTATAATATGACGTAAAAGTGAATTTATTCAATTATCACAATGTCAAAATGAACAAAAATCCACAATTGGACAGTGTATACTATGACGTAAAAGTGAATTCATTCAATTATCACAAAAAGACAAAATGGACAAAAATCCACAATTACGACAGTGTATACTATGACATAAAAGTGAATTTATTAATTTATCACAAAGTCAAAATGGACAAAAATCCACAATTCGACTGTGTATACCATGACATAAAAGTGGAAATTATTAAATTATCACAAAGTCAAAATGGAAAAAAATAACGACAGTGTATACTATGACATATAAATGGAAATGATTAAATTATCATATAAAGTCAAAATGGACAAAAATCCCAAATTACGACAGTGTATACTATGACATAAAAGTGAATTCATTCAATTACCACAATGTCAAAATTAACAAAATACAAATTACGACAGTGTATACTATGACATAAAAGTGAAATTATTAAATGGTCATATAAAGTCAAAATGGACAAAAATCCCAAATTACGACAGTGTATACCATGACATCAAAGTGAAATTATTAAATTATCACAAAGTCAAAATGGACAAAAATACAAAATAACGACAGTGTATACTATGACATAAAAGTGAATTTATTTATCACATAATGTAGAAATGCACCAAAATACACAATTACGACAGTGTGTACTATGACATAAAAGTGAATTTATTAAATTATCACAATGTCAAAATTGACAAATATCCACAATTACGACAGTGTATACTATGACGTAAAAGTGAATTTATTCAATTATCGTATAATGTCAAAATGAACAAAAAAAATTTACGACAGTGTATACTATGATGTAAAAGGGAATTTATTAAATTATCACAAAAAGACAAAATGGACAAAGACTCAAAATTAAGACAGTGTATACTGACGTAAAAGTGAATTTATTCAATTATCATATAATGTCAAAATGAACAAAAATCCACAATTAGACAGTGTATACTATGACGTAAAAGTGATTTAATTCAATTATCACAAAGTCAAAAATGGACAAAATACATAATTACGACACTGTATAAAATGACGTAAAAGTGAATTTATTCAATTATCACAATGTCAAAATGAACAAAAATCCACAATTGGACAGTGTATACTATGACATAAAAGTGAATGTATTAAATTGTCACAGAAAAACAAAATGGACAAAAATTCTAAATTACGACAGTGTATACTATGACATAAAAGTGAATTTATTCAATTATCACATTAATGTCAAAATGAAGAAAATCTTAAAATTTCGACAGTGTATGCTATCACGTAAAAGTGAATTCATTCAATTATCACAAAAAGACAAAATGGACAAATATCCACATTTATGACAGTGTATACTATGATGTAAAAGTGAATTTATTCAATTATCACAAAGTCAAAATGAACAAAAATCCACAATTATGACAGTGTATACTATGAGGTAAAAGGAATTTATTAAATTATAACACTGTCAAAATGAACAATAACTCAAAATTACGACAGTCTATACTGTGATGTAAAAGGGAATTTATTAAATTATCACGAAGTTAAAATGGACAAAAATACATAATTACGACAGTGTATACTGTGACGTAAAAGTGAAATTATTAAATTATCACAAAGTCAAAATTAACAAAAATCCACAATTCTGACAGTGTATACTATGACATAAAAGTGAAATTATTAAATTATTACAAAGTCAAAATGGACAAAAATACAAAATAACGACAGTATATACTATGACATAAAAGTGAAATTATTCAATTATCACAAAGTCAAAATGGACAAAAATACAAAATAACGACAGTGTATACTATGACATAAAAGTGAAATTATTAAATTATCACAAAGTCAAAATGGACAAAAATACAAAATAACGACAGTATATACTATGACATAAAAGTGAAATCATTCAATTATCACAAAGTCAAAATGGACAAAAATACAAAATAACGACAGTATATACTATGACATAAAAGTTGAAATTATTCAATTATCACAATGTCAAAATTAACAAAAATACAAAATAACGACAGTATATACTATGACATAAAAGTGAAATCATTCAATTATCACAAAGTCAAAATGGACAAAAATACAAAATAACGACAGTATATACTATGACATAAAAGTGAAATCATTCAATTATCACAGTCAAAATGGACAAAAATACAAAATAACGACAGTATATACTATGACATAAAAGTTGAAATTATTCAATTATCACAATGTCAAAATTAACAAAAATACAAAATTACGACAGTGTATACTATGACATAAAAGTGGAAATTATTTAATTATCACATGAAGTAAAAATGGACTAAAATCCAAAATTACGACAGTGTATACTATGACATTAAACTGAAATTATTAAATTATCACAAAGTCAAAATGGACTAAAATCCAAAATTACGACAGTGTATACCATGACATAAAAGTGAAATTATTAAATTATCACAAAGTCAAAATGGACAAAAATTGACAAAATTTCAAAATTCTGACAGTGTATACAATGACATAAAAGTGAAATTATTAAATTATCACAAAGTCAAAATTAACAAAAATCCAAAATTACGACAGTGTATACTATGACATAAAAGTGAAATTATTCAATTATCACAAAGTCAAAATGGACAAAAATACAAAATAACGACAGTATATACTATGACATAAAAGTGAAATCATTCAATTATCACAAAGTCAAAATGGACAAAAATACAAAATAACGACAGTATATACTATGACATAAAAGTTGAAATTATTCAATTATCACAATGTCAAAATTAACAAAAATACAAAATTACGACAGTGTATACTATGACATAAAAGTGGAAATTATTTAATTATCACATGAAGTAAAAATGGACTAAAATCCAAAATTACGACAGTGTATACTATGACATAAAACTGAAATTATTAAATTATCACAAAGTCAAAATGGACTAAAATCCAAAATTACGACAGTGTATACCATGACATAAAAGTGGAAATTATTAAATTATCACAAAGTCAAAATGGACAAAAATTGACAAAATTTCAAAATTCTGACAGTGTATACAATGACATAAAAAGTGAAATTATTAAATTATCACAAAGTCAAAATTAACAAAAATACAAAATTACGACAGTGTATACTATGACATAAAAGTGAAATTATTCAATTATCACAAAGTCAAAATGGATAAAAATACAAAATACGACAGTATATACTATGACATAAAAGTGAAATCGTTCAATTATCACAAAGTCAAAATGGACAAAAATTGACAAAATTTCAAAATTCTGACAGTGTATACTATGACATAAAAGTGAAATTATTAAATTATCACAAAGTCAAAATTAACAAAAATACAAAATTACGACAGTGTATACTATGACATAAAAGTGAAATTATTCAATTATCACAAAGTCAAAATGGACAAAAATACAAAATAACGACAGTATATACTATGACATAAAAGTTGAAATTATTCAATTATCACAATGTCAAAATTAACAAAAATACAAAATTACGACAGTGTATACTATGACATAAAAGTGGAAATTATTTAATTATCACATGAAGTAAAAATGGACTAAAATCCAAAATTACGACAGTGTATACTATGACATAAAAGTGAATTTATTCAATTATCACAAAGTCAAAATGGACTAAAATCCAAAATTACGACAGTGTATACCATGACATAAAAGTGGAAATTATTAAATTATCACAAAGTCAAAATGGACAAAAATTGACAAAATTTCTAAATTCTGACAGTGTATACAATGACATAAAAAGTGAAATTATTAAATTATCACAAAGTCAAAATTAACAAAAATACAAAATTACGACAGTGTATACTATGACATAAAAGTGAAATTATTAATTTATCACAAAGTCAAAATTAACAAAAATACAAAATTACGACAGTGTATACTATGACATAAAAGTGAAATTATTCAATTATCACAAAGTCAAAATGGACTAAAATCCAAAATAACGACAGTGTATACTATGACATAAAAGTGAAATTATTCAATTATCACAAAGTCAAAATGGTCAAAAATAAGAAATTACAACAGTGTATACTATGACATAAAAGTGGAAATTATTCATTTATCACAAAGTCAAAATGGAAAATCCACAATTACGACAGTGTATACTATGACATAAAAGTGAATTTATTCAATTATCACAAAAGACAAAATGGACAAAATTCTAAATTACGACAGTGTATACTATGACATAAAAGTGAATTTATTCAATTATCACAATGTCAAAATTAACAAAAATCCAAAACTACGACACTGTATACTATGACGTAAAAGTGAATTTATTCAATTATCACAGAAAAACCAAATGGACAGAAATTCTGAATTACGACAGTGTATACTATGACATAAAAGTGAATTTATTCAATTATCACATTAATGTCAAAATGAACAAAATCAATTATCACATTAATGTCAAAATGAACAAAATCTCAAAATTACAACAGTGTATACTATGGCGTAAAAGTGCATTTATTCAACTAACACATAAAGTCAAAATCAACAAATATCACAATTACGACAGTGTATACTATGACGTAAAAGTTAATTTATTAAATCATCACAAAAAGACAAAATCAACAAATATCCACAATTACTTCAGTGTATACTATGAAGTAAAAGTTAATTTATTAAATTATAACACTGTCAAAATGAACAATAACTCGAAATTACGACAGTGTATACTATGGCGTAAAAGTGAATTTATTCAACTAACACATGAAGTCAAAATGGTCAAAAATACAAAATTACGACAGTGTATACTATGACCTAAAAGTGAATTTTTTCAATGATCACATAATGTCAAAATCAACAAATATCCACAATTACGACAGTGTATACTATGACGTAAAAGTTAATTTATTAAATTATAACACTGTCAAAATGGACAAAAATACATAATTACGACACTGTATACTATGACGTTAAAGTGAATTTATTCAATTATTACATAACTTCAAAATTAACAAAAATTCACAATTAGACAGTGTATACTATGACATAAAAGTTAATTTATTCAATTGTCTCATTAATGTCAAAATGAACAAAATCTCAAAATTACAACAGTGTATACTATGACATAAAAGTGGAAATTATTAAATTATCACATGAAGTAAAAATGGACTAAAATCCAAAATTACGACAGTGTATACTATGACATAAAAGTGAATTTATTAAATTATCACAATGTCAAAATTGACAAATATCCACAATTACGACAGTGTATACTATGATGTAAAAGGGAATTTATTAAATTATCACAAAAAGACAAAATGGACAAAAATTCAAAATTACGACAGTGTATACTATGACAAAAAAGTGAATTTATTCAATTATCACAATGCAAAATGAACAAAAATCCACAATTAGACAGTGTATACTATGAAATAAAAGTGATTTAATTCAATTATCACAAAGTCAAAAATGGACAAAAATACATAATTACGACACTGTATAATATGACGTAAAAGTGAATTTATTCAATTATCACAATGTCAAAATGAACAAAAATCCACAATTGGACAGTGTATACTATGACGTAAAAGTGAATTTATTAAATTATCACAAAAAGACAAAATGGACAAAGACTCAAAATTAAGACAGTGTATACTATGACGTAAAAGTGAATTCATTCAATTATCACAAAAAGACAAAATGGACAAAAATCCACAATTACGACAGTGTATACTATGACATAAAAGGGAATTTATTAAATTATCACAAAGTCAAAATGGACAAAAATACATAATTACGACAGTGTATACTATGACATAAAAGTGAATTTATTAATTTATCACAAAGTCAAAATGGACAAAAATCCACAATTCCGACTGTGTATACCATGACATAAAAGTGGAAATTATTAAATTATCACAAAGTCAAAATGGAAAAAAATAACGACAGTGTATACTATGACATATAAATGGAAATGATTAAATTATCATATAAAGTCAAAATGGACAAAATCCCAAATTACAGTGTATACTATGACATAAAAGTGAATTCATTCAATTACCACAATGTCAAAATTAACAAAAATACAAAATTACGACAGTGTATACTATGACATAAAAGTGAAATTATTAAATGGTCATATAAAGTCAAAATGGACAAAAATCCCAAATTACGACAGTGTATACCATGACATCAAAGTGAAATTATTAAATTATCACAAAGTCAAAATGGACAAAAATACAAAATAACGACAGTGTATACTATGACATAAAAGTGAATTTATTTATCACATAATGTAGAAATGCACCAAAATACACAATTACGACAGTGTGTACTATGACATAAAAGTGAATTTATTAAATTATCACAATGTCAAAATTGACAAATATCCACAATTACGACAGTGTATACTATGACGTAAAAGTGAATTTATTCAATTATCGTATAATGTCAAAATGAACAAAAATCCAAAATTACGACGATGTAAAAGGGAATTTATTAAATTATCACAAAAAGACAAAATGGACAAAGACTCAAAATTAAGACAGTGTATACTGACGTAAAAGTGAATTTATTCAATTATCATATAATGTCAAAATGAACAAAAATCCACAATTAGACAGTGTATACTATGACGTAAAAGTGATTTAATTCAATTATCACAAAGTCAAAAATGGACAAAATACATAATTACGACACTGTATAAAATGACGTAAAAGTGAATTTATTCAATTATCACAATGTCAAAATGAACAAAAATCCACAATTGGACAGTGTATACTATGACATAAAAGTGAATGTATTAAATTGTCACAGAAAAACAAAATGGACAAAAATTCTAAATTACGACAGTGTATACTATGACATAAAAGTGAATTTATTCAATTATCACATTAATGTCAAAATGAAGAAAATCTTAAAATTTCGACAGTGTATGCTATCACGTAAAAGTGAATTCATTCAATTATCACAAAGTCAAAATGAACAAAAATCCACAATTCTGACAGTGTATACTATGACATAAAAGTGAAATTATTAAATTATTACAAAGTCAAAATGGACAAAAATACAAAATAACGACAGTATATACTATGACATAAAAGTGAAATTATTCAATTATCACAAAGTCAAAATGGACAAAAATACAAAATAACGACAGTATATACTATGACATAAAAGTGAAATTATTAAATTATCACAAAGTCAAAATGGACAAAAATACAAAATAACGACAGTATATACTATGACATAAAAGTGAAATTATTCAATTATCACAAAGTCAAAATGGACAAAAATACAAAATAACGACAGTATATACTATGACATAAAGTGAAATCATTCAATTATCACAAAGTCAAAATGGACAAAAATACAAAATAACGACAGTATATACTATGACATAAAAGTGAAATCATTCAATTATCACAAAGTCAAAATGGACAAAAATCCAAAATTACGACAGTGTATACTATGACATAAAAGTGAATTCATTCAATTACCACAATGTCAAAATTAACAAAAATACAAAATTACGACAGTGTATACTATGACATAAAACTGAAATTATTAAATTATCACAAAGTCAAAATGGACTAAAATCCAAAATTACGACAGTGTATACCATGACATAAAAGTGGAAATTATTAAATTATCACAAAGTCAAAATGGACAAAAATTGACAAAATTTCAAAATTCTGACAGTGTATACAATGACATAAAAAGTGAAATTATTAAATTATCACAAAGTCAAAATTAACAAAAATACAAAATTACGACAGTGTATACTATGACATAAAAGTGAAATTATTAAATTATCACAAAGTCAAAATTAACAAAAATACAAAATTACGACAGTGTATACTATGACATAAAAGTGAAATTATTCAATTATCACAAAGTCAAAATGGACTAAAATCCAAAATAACCACAGTGTATACTATGACATAAAAGTGAAATTATTAAATTATCACAAAGTCAAAATGGACAAAAATACAAAATAACGACAGTATATACTATGACATAAAAGTGAAATTATTCAATTATCACAAAGTCAAAATGGATAAAAATACAAAATAACGACAGTGTATACTATGACATAAAAGTGAAATTATTAAATTATCACAAAGTCAAAATGGACAAAAATCCAAAATTACGACAGTGTATACTATGACATAAAAGTGAAATTATTAAATTATCACAAAGTCAAAATGGACAAAAATACAAAATTACGACAGTGTATACTATGACATAAAAGTGGAAATGATTAAATTATCATATAAAGTCAAAATGGACAAAAATACAAAATAACGACAGTGTATACTGTGACATAAAAGTGAAATTATTAAATTATCACAAAGTCAAAATGGACAAAAATCCAAAATTACGACAGTGTATACTGTGACATAAAAGTGAAATTATTAAATTATCACAAAGTCAAAATGGACAAAATCCAAAATTATGAGTGTATACTATGACATAAAAGTGGAAATTATTCAATTATCATATAAAGTCAAAATGGACAAAAATACAAAATAACGACAGTGTATACTATGACATAAAAGTGAAATTATTCAATTATCACAAAGTCAAAATGGACTAAAATCCAAAATTACGACAGTATATACTATGACAAAAGTGAATTTATTCAATTATCACAAAGTCAAAATGGACAAAAATACAAAATAACGACAGTGTATACTATGACATAAAAGTGAATTTATTCAATTATCACAAAGTCAAAATGGACAAAAATACAAAATAACGACAGTATATACTATGACATAAAAGTGAATTTATTCAATTATCACAAAGTCAAAATGGACAAAAATACAAAATAACGACAGTATATACTATGACATAAAAGTGAAATTATTAAATTATCACAAAGTCAAAATGGACAAAAATACAAAATAACGACAGTATATACTATGACATAAAAGTGAAATCATTCAATTATCACAAAGTCAAAATGGACAAAAATACAAAATAACGACAGTATATACTATGACATAAAAGTTGAAATTATTCAATTATCACAATGTCAAAATTAACAAAAATACAAAATTACGACAGTGTATACTATGACATAAAAGTGGAAATTATTTAATTATCACATGAAGTAAAAATGGACTAAAATCCAAAATTACGACAGTGTATACTATGACATAAAAGTGAATTTATTCAATTACCACAATGTCAAAATTAACAAAAATCCAAAATTACGACAGTGTATACTATGACATAAAACTGAAATTATTAAATTATCACAAAGTCAAAATGGACAAAAATTGACAAAATTTCAAAATTCTGACAGTGTATACAATGACATAAAAGTGAAATTATTAAATTATCACAAAGTCAAAATTAACAAAAATACAAAATTACGACAGTGTATACTATGACATAAAAGTGAAATTATTAAATTATCACAAAGTCAAAATTGGAAAAAAATACAAAATTACGACAGTGTATACTATGACATAAAAGTGAAATTATTCAATTATCACAAAGTCAAAATGGACTAAAATCCAAAATAACGACAGTGTATACTATGACATAAAAGTGAAATTATTAAATTATCACAAAGTCAAAATGGACAAAAATACAAAATAACGACAGTATATACTATGACATAAAAGTGAAATTATTCAATTATCACAAAGTCAAAATTTACAAAAATCCGAAATTCTGACAGTGTATACCATGACATCAAAGTGGAAATTATTCAATTATCACAAAGTCAAAATAGAAAAAATTACGACAGTGTATACTGACATAAAAGTCGAAATTATTCAATTATCACAAAGTCAAAATGGATAAAAATACAAAATAACGACAGTGTATACTATGACATAAAAGTGAAATTATTCAATTATCACAAAGTCAAAATGGACAAAAATACAAAATAACGACAGTATATACTATGACATAAAAGTGAAATTATTCAATTATCACAAAGTCAAAATTTACAAAAATCCGAAATTCTGACAGTGTATACCATGACATCAAAGTGGAAATTATTCAATTATCACAAAGTCAAAATAGAAAAAATTACGACAGTGTATACTGACATAAAAGTCAAATTATTCAATTATCACAAAGTCAAAATGGATAAAAATACAAAATTACGACAGTGTATACTATGACATAAAAGTGAAATTATAAAATTATCACAAAGTCAAAATTAACAAAAATACAAAATTACGACAGTGTATACTATGACATAAAAGTGAAATTATTCAATTATCACAAAGTCAAAATGGACTAAAATCCAAAATAACGACAGTGTATACTATGACATAAAAGTGAAATTATTAAATTATCACAAAGTCAAAATGGACAAAAATACAAAATAACGACAGTATATACTATGACATAAAAGTGAAATTATTCAATTATCACAAAGTCAAAATGGATAAAAATACAAAATAACGACAGTGTATACTATGACATATAAATGGAAATTATTAAATTATCACAAAGTCAAAATGGACAAAAATCCAATTACGACAGTGTATACTGTGACATAAAAGTGAAATTATTAAATTATCACAAAGTCAAAATGGACAAAAATCCAAAATTACGACAGTGTATACTATGACATAAAAGTGAAATTATTCAATTATCACAAAGTCAAAATGGACAAAAATACAAAATAACGACAGTGTATACTATGACATAAAAGTGAAATTATTCAATTATCACAAAGTCAAAATGGACTAAAATCCAAAATTACGACAGTATATACTATGACATAAAAGTGAATTTATTCAATTATCACAAAGTCAAAATGGACAAAAATACAAAATAACGACAGTGTATACTATGACATAAAAGTGAATTTATTCAATTATCACAAAGTCAAAATGGACAAAAATACAAAATAACGACAGTATATACTATGACATAAAAGTGAATTTATTCAATTATCACAAAGTCAAAATGGACAAAAATACAAAATAACGACAGTATATACTATGACATAAAAGTGGAAATTATTAAATTATCACAAAGTCAAAATAGAAAAAAATAACGACAGTATATACTATGACATAAAAGTGAAATCATTCAATTATCACAGTCAAAATGGACAAAAATACAAAATAACGACAGTATATACTATGACATAAAAGTTGAAATTATTCAATTATCACAATGTCAAAATTAACAAAAATACAAAATTACAGTGTATACTATGACATAAAAGTGGAAATTATTTAATTATCACATGAAGTAAAAATGGACTAAAATCCAAAATTACGACAGTGTATACCATGACATAAAAGTGGAAATTATTAAATTATCACAAAGTCAAAATGGACAAAATTGACAAAATTTCAAAATTCTGACAGTGTATACAATGACATAAAAGTGAAATTATTAAATTATCACAAAGTCAAAATTAACAAAAATACAAAATTACGACAGTGTATACTATGACATAAAAGTGAAATTATTAAATTATCACAAAGTCAAAATTAACAAAAATACAAAATTACGACAGTGTATACTATGACATAAAAGTGAAATTATTCAATTATCACAAAGTCAAAATGGACTAAAATCCAAAATAACGACAGTGTATACTATGACATAAAAGTGAAATTATTAAATTATCACAAAGTCAAAATGGACAAAAATACAAAATAACGACAGTATATACTATGACATAAAAGTGAAATTATTCAATTATCACAAAGTCAAAATTTACAAAAATCCGAAATTCTGACAGTGTATACCATGACATCAAAGTGGAAATTATTCAATTATCACAAAGTCAAAATAGAAAAAATTACGACAGTGTATACTGACATAAAAGTCGAAATTATTCAATTATCACAAAGTCAAAATGGATAAAAATACAAAATAACGACAGTGTATACTATGACATAAAGTGAAATTATTAAATTATCACAAAGTCAAAATGGACAAAAATACAAAATAACGACAGTATATACTATGACATAAAAGTGAAATTATTCAATTATCACAAAGTCAAAATTTACAAAAACCCGAAATTCTGACAGTGTATACCATGACATCAAAGTGGAAATTATTCAATTATCACAAAGTCAAAATAGAAAAAATTACGACAGTGTATACTGACATAAAAGTGAAATTATTCAATTATCACAAAGTCAAAATGGATAAAAATACAAAATTACGACAGTGTATACTATGACATAAAAGTGAAATTATTAAATTATCACAAAGTCAAAATTAACAAAAATACAAAATTACGACAGTGTATACTATGACATAAAAGTGAAATTATTCAATTATCACAAAGTCAAAATGGACTAAAATCCAAAATAACGACAGTGTATACTATGACATAAAAGTGAAATTATTAAATTATCACAAAGTCAAAATGGACAAAAATACAAAATAACGACAGTATATACTATGACATAAAAGTGAAATTATTCAATTATCACAAAGTCAAAATTTACAAAAATCCAAATTCTGACAGTATATACTATGACATCAAAGTGGAAATTATTAAATTATCACAAAGTCAAAATAGAAAAAAATAACGACAGTGTATACTATGACATAAAAGTCGAAATTATTCAATTATCACAAAGTCAAAATGGATAAAAATACAAAATAACGACAGTGTATACTATGACATAAAAGTGAAATTATTAAATTATCACAAAGTCAAAATGGACAAAAATACAAAATAACGACAGTATATACTATGACATAAAAGTGAATTTATTCAATTATCACAAAGTCAAAATGGACAAAAATCCAAAATTACGACAGTGTATACTATGACATATAAATGGAAATTATTAAATTTTTACATAAAGTCAAAATGTACAAAATTCCAAAATAACGACAGTGTATACTATGACATAAAAGTGAAATTATTAAATTATCACAAAGTCAAAATGGACAAAAATCCAAAATTACGACAGTGTATACTATGACATAAAAGTGAAATTATTAAATTATCACAAAGTCAAAATGGACAAAAATCCAAAATTACGACAGTGTATACTATGACATAAAAGTGAAATTATTCAATTATCACAAAGTCAAAATGGACAAAAATACAAAATAACGACAGTGTATACTATGACATAAAAGTGAAATTATTAAATTATCACAAAGTCAAAATTTACAAAAATCCGAAATTCTGACAGTGTATACCATGACATCAAAGTGGAAATTATTCAATTATCACAAAGTCAAAATAGAAAAAAATTACGACAGTGTATACTGACATAAAAGTCGAAATTATTCAATTATCACAAAGTCAAAATGGATAAAAATACAAAATAACGACAGTGTATACTATGACATATAAATGGAAATTATTAAATTTTTACATAAAGTCAAAATGTACAAAAATCCAAAATAACGACAGTGACATAAAATTATCACATAGTATACAAAGTCAAAATTGACAAAAATCCAAAATTCTGACAGTGTATACTATGATATAAAAGTGAAATTATTAACTTACCATGGTATCATCATGTTTTTGGGGGATATTTACCATGGTACCTTGTTTTTCAGAAGTATCTTGAAAATGTCAGTGAATATGAAATGATTCTGTATCAGTATCTATAGTATTCCCATCTGATGCCGGCACCACCACAGTACTTTTGCTTCTGGGTCAAAAATCAGCTTTTGTTGTTGTTGTTGTTCTGCTTATTGAAGCAAATAATCTTCTATAGGTTATATAACCTGAGATATATAGATAATGTGCTGTATGTCAGTGTTTCCCGTGATGCTTTAAGACAGTTTCAGAATGAAGTTGTGGAGTTAATCCTCCAGCGACTCGAGTCTCTCCCCTCCTCGAATCTTCTGAAGCTCTCTTGATCTTTAATTCACACGCTGTGTAAAGTTCATCCACGGTTCATCCCGCCGTCTGCGCTTCAGCCGAGCTTTTTCTCTCTCAGCTTCTCTTTGATCTGTTTTTCTTATTCCTCCTCCTCCTCCTCGATGCACTTTTCCCCTGTTATACGATTGTGCAACATGTAGAACTGTGTGAACTGTGCATGCGGTGCAGACTGAGGTTGGATCGAGGCGCTCATTTCCTGTCTGTTGCACAAACACTGGGTGAAAGGATGGGTCACCGAGGACAACCAGACTCTTTCATCAATATATATATATATATATATTACAATTATTGTAGTCTATCTATATTCTAAAATATATTTTAAATAAACCAATGTATAGATAATTAAATAAAATCTGATTTATTATTCAAATATATTGAATAAATTAATTTTTAAGAAATGTAACTGTATTTTTTTAAACAATACAACATCTAAATTAATGAAGAATTCTTATATATGATATATTGATTAATATTATACATAAAATAATTATTTAAATTAATTAAAATCAAATAAATTAATTCATAATAATATTACAACTTACATATTGAATAGAATGTGTCAATTTAGAACAAATGCATGCATTTTAATATATTACATTTTTTATATTTATCACTATATTGTATTTATATTATTATAATCTATCAATATTTCTATCTAATATATAATAAATAAACTAATATATAGATAATTAAAGGCATTTATTATTTAAATATTAAATGTATTAATTTATACACATTTTAAATGTACAATCTTTTTATTTGTAGAATTAATATAATTAATAATTTGATTTAATTGATACATAATGATTAATAATATAATTTAAATAATGATTTATTAAATCAAATGTTTCTCATTTTCATGCATCACAGAATTGTTTAAAGTCCTCATGTAGTCAATTTTATCCCGTACAACTCATATTTAATCAGCAAAATGACATATTTAAACGTTTTTTTCTTGAAAAAAAAACATCTTCATGCCATAAAATAGCTTGAGTGTAACTCTACACCCTTGCTTCTTTAGTATTCTCGGATTCATGAATTTGCTAATTGGACCCGCCTCCACCCACGCACCAGTTCAGAGATCCAAACTGACGTGATTGGTTACAAGGTAGTTTGTGACGTCAGAAACACCAGCGATTTCAAACCGTGTTTTTGAGACAGTCTTCGGTTCACTGCAGTTTTAAAGAGAGAATACTCAGCAGTGGTGTTGACCTATGGCATGGGACTTCACAGCTAGTTAGACTGGTCACGTCAGATGAAATCGGCCTTGGTCACGATGTCTGAGATCATGAAACAGAAGCAAGGACTAACAGGCTTATGGGATTCTGAGCGTGTTTGGCCAGTCGGTTATTAAATGGAAATTCAGCTTTAACCAAAAACACTGAGTTTGAGTCTGTCAGCACAAGATGAAAGTATCACTACAGCAGTAATACGCTAGGAGTGTTTTTACCGAAGGAGCAATCAGAGAAGACAATGATATTATTCATTAAGAGACATTATTTAAGTACCATATTCATTATTACCCAATAATACACATTGTTTTTAAATGAATCCGTATCTATTTATAAAATATATATATATATATATATATATATATATATATATATATATATATATATATATATATATATATATACTCTATTTTACATCTAATGTTACCTAATAAAGCTTATATAGATTTTTTTTCTTTCTGTACATAAACTATTATACAGTTTCTGTTTTTTTAGCGCTTTTAAATACGTTTACAATATTTTGAATTCTTTATCTTGTACTGATAAAGTGATGAATGATTTTAGCCTACTCTTGCCAAGAAAATAAACTTCCTTGTATGAAACGAACCAATAAATGAATAAATGGACCCAAGGGTTCCCTGCAGAACATTGCCCAAAACAAAATCATAAATTAGTTTATCACTTTCCAGAAAAATTTGAATAATATAATATTGAAATATCAAAATTTGAATATAAAAATAAATAGATTAATGACAATAATCACACTCAACAGTTCTTCTGTCAAGTTATATTGCTAAATCATGAGGTGTTTACAGTTGTCAAGCAACACGGCAATCGTAAATCCCTGATGTACTAATTATTGACGCATTAAAGTAGGATTCTATTCATGTTTGCGTATTATATGTCATTTCTGCAGGTGAAGATCTATAACCTCTCTCAGCATGAGCACGGCGCTGATGATCTCATGATCCTGGCTACAGATGGACTCTGGGACGTGCTGTCCAATCAGGAAGTGGCAGAGGCGGTATCTAGTTTCCTTGGAAACTGTGACCCTGATGACCAACACAGGCAGGTTCCTCAGTTTTTGTAGAGTATCAACTATCCACTCGTGCAACCCTGAAGACAACACAGTGCAGGATGATGGGCGGTTTTGGGAAACGTACAAGAGAATGGGGTTTTGCTTTTAATATGAGATGATGAAGCTTACACTCTTACAAATACATTTGATTTTTTTTACCATTTTGGGTTCCCCGGATCGCAACATAGTGTTGGCTCAGATCTGGCCAACATCTGGCATGTGTGGATTCCATGAATACCATATGTGGGCCGGATCTGGGCCAACACTATGTTGCAATCTGGGTGAACATTCTAAAAATAACTTTTATTCACTCTAAAGAACATATTGTGCAAATGAAGGTTTGTTATTGGCATTGGTAGTTCCATGAAGTACCTCTAAAATCCATGGAACGTTTCCATTGATCAAAAGGTTCTTTTTAGAATGTTCATTGAAAGGTTCTTTGGGAAACCAAATAGGTTTGTTACTTTGTGGATGGAGCCATAAATGCCAATAAAGAAGCTTTATGTTTTTAGAGTGTAGTGGTTGTAGATCTAGACTGGTCTGGGTTGGAGGTTCAAGCCAAGATCCATCACCGTTAATTGAGGCACATGAAGATATTGGCTTTCTTCTTCACCCAAAAATTCTGTCATCATTTATTCACCCTCATGTTTTTCCAATCCTGTATGACTTTCTTATGCAGTTCTGCTGAACAGAAAGTCATATGGGTTTTGATTATATGATGACAGAACGTCATATTTGGGTGAACTATTCCCTTCATTTTGGAGAACCTAACTGAAGAGCTTCTCCATTGTTTTTCAGGTACACAATGGCAGCTCAAGACCTGGTGATGAAGGCCAGAGGCGTCTTGAGGGACCGAGGTTGGAGAATCGCCGGAGACCGGCTCGGCTCTGGAGACGACATCTCCGTCTTCATAATTCCTCTAATGCACGGCAATAAACAGCCACAGCCGCAGCCGAGCTGACCAATCAGGAGGCAGGGCGCCAACCGAATCGGACTGAATTCATCTCTAACGCGTGGCTCAGATGCTCAGACAGCGTCCTGCTGGAGTCTGTGGAACTCGCTGTGCGTTTGAGCTCATTTACAATACGGACATTTGCTTTTAAGGCTCAAAAGTCAACATCTACTGACTTTGAAGACCCACGTCAACGTTCCCAGCCTCCGCGTGGGATGGTGGGATCAGTATATAAGTTATAACTTTGCACAATGACTAAAGGAGGGTCCGGCTCTTTGAAGTTCTCCGTGGACAGATGCGCACCCTCTGCAGTTTGTTTATCCGCACTCATCTGGCAGCTAGGCGGAAACAACCGTGTTTTGTTTGTCCTTTCAGGATATTCATTTATCCTCTGAATGTTTAGTTTGCGGTTTTCCTTCTTTGCGTTCACTGAAAAAAAATCAAAGCAAATTCTGGCTGTTATTTGTACATCCTGTTTTCAAATGAAGAAAAAAAATCAGTATTGTTTCGTTTCTCCTGTGCGCTGTATATTTGCAATAGGTACTAAGCTAAATAATGCAGACCTGATCTTCCATTTATCTCCGTAAGGTTTTTAGGATGATGCATTAAGGAACAGTAAATCATGTGTCATGAATAGCGAGCGTTCCCTTCGTCGTGAATTAACACCTACCTGCAATCTGTTCTTCAGGGCTCCCGTGTGGAGGTTCGCTGAGGTCTGACTTGCGATACATCATGTTCACAGTGGCACCTTCCTCTTCTACAGCACAAACCCGCTGTGAGCATTTGGAAAGGCTTTCGTATACACGCGCACACACACACACACACACACACAATGTGCAAACACACACGTATACACACTCCCCTAGAGAGTGGCCATCTGGTCAGCACAACCTGAGTGTGACCAAAACAAGACTAATTTGGCCAGAGATTCAGTTGTGTGTTTTTGCGTGTGTGCGTGTGTGTGTGTGTGTGTGTGGAACGCTCTCTAACACACTTGAGCGCAGTCGTTTGTGTGGGTGGACGGCACTGCAAGGGCATCACACGCTTACTAAAGGAACATTCTGGGAAGTGCACACACATGCACTGCAAAAATGATTCATAAACTGCTTATGTGGCTCCATTAATGCTTATTGAAATGGCCGACAGATTTTAATAAAAAGCTCACTGAACATGTTTCACAAAAATGTTTCTAAAATAACAGGAATAATTTCATATGTTTTCCCAAATGATGTACTCCCGATGTAAAACATTCACTTGTTAAAAGAATAAAGACGGTTCACACCAAATTGAAGAGTTTGTCATTACTGACCGTGTCTTCTATAGTGTGTGATGCCAGTTATTCGCTGATAACTTACCGTCGCCGCGCCTTTCGAAACTCATTGGCTCTTCTCCAAATTCCAACTTTTTTTAAGTGCCAAATTTCAGCGATTTGTGAGCTGGATGTTCTCAGTGACTAATTCGTTTTGAGACCATCCTTTATCATAGGATTAAAGGAGACTCAGTACATAGTGCTCTAGAGACCAGTGGTTCTCAAACCTGTCCTGGACCCCTCACCACTACATTTTGTATGTCTCTCTCATCAGACACACCCAATTCAAGTCTTGCAGTCTCTACTAATAAGCTGATGATTTGAACCAGCTGTGTGTGTTAGATGAGGGAGACATACAAAATGTGCAGTGGTGAGGGATCCCCAGGACAGGCTTGAAAACCACTGCTAGACTACTTTTATATTTTTATTGGACTTTAGGCAGTTAAACCATTATTGGAATAAATACCGTGAAGTATAGAAACAGTCGTTAAAGGGGACCTATTGAGCAAAATTCACTTTTACAAGGTGTTTAACACAAATGTGTGTCCACAGTGTGCGTATAATGGTAAAAATCCACCCAATACTTTTTTTATGATCCCCATCAATCATCATCAATCTCACATAACACGCAGTTTCATATTTCCCCTACTCCTACATAAGAGTATGGCCCCGCCCATGACTGTTGATGATTGGTTCTTAGAGCATAGACACACCCCTGAGTGAGAGGCACAGAGACGCCATTTCTGTTTACTCGCTGTATCAGCGCTCGAGTATTACAACGTCTGCGCCAAAAAACATTACTAATGTTCTGTTGTTGATGTATCAACGAACACACGAGTTTCATAGAGATCAGAGCCACCTGAGGATACCGTGGGTGAATTTCATTTCAATGTCAAAGAATGTCAGTAAAATGTCATATATTATTAGCCTGGATGCCAGCCGAATTTAGCCCCGCCCACAATTTTTTTTTGCTCGGTCTTATCCTAAACGGAGAACTTGTTCGTATATGCTTTCACCTTCACCATTTCTCTCAGAAACGATGATCATGTTGGTAAGTACTCTGTGTATCCTTAAATTATTTTATTACAATACTGGCAAAGATCGTTTACACTCATCTTTTTCTTGTAACGTTAGTTAATCCAGCGCGGGTGCAGACAGGGTTGCAACGTTTTTGCAATGTCGCGCACAATTGCTACTCAAAACTATAGCCCAAAACAATAACTTTCCGGGGGGTTCTCCGGAAAAAAATGGGTTGGCAATTTGGTTGGCAAAATATGTTATTTCGGCAAGGTTGCCTGCAAAAATTCGCATTCCTGGGTTTATATAATCACATAATTGGGGTCGCTTCAACCCACGGACATGGAGAAAAACACGGACTTGGCAACACAGTGCAGTTGAGTTCTGTTGACATTTGACAACTAACGTTACGCGTCGCTCCGTTGCTCTGATTGGTTGTGGGTCTATCCAATTGAGGTCTTTCCTGGCTCGGTTGAAACACGCCCCATAATCACAGCCCAATGGAGCGGTACCAGACTCATATTCTGACTACAATTGAGTATGGCCACGCCAGGCTAATATATTAATAGTACAGCGCTAGATTCGCGAAAAAAGTTGTTTCTGAAGGACAGGGTCGATACCAACGCTTAATATGCATTGTATAGTCAAGTACTTCCCACACTACACAACAATTTATAGATTATCTTGACAGTACATGATAGTCGATGAGTTGAATCAACATTATTCCACAACAGCTAACGTTCCATAAATGTATCCACTAACCGTTCAGAAACATCCAGGTGCGTCTAAAAGTTGCAACCTCTTACTCCAGTTCAAACATATAAGACTGCTCCACAACTGGTTATTCTGGCTGAGTGAGATTCGCCTGTTTTGTTGTTGAAGTTGTATCCGAGGCTTGTGTAGAGAATCCGCCTCTCCAGGAGCAGCAGCTCATGTGCATTTCACGAGTTCACACTTACATATAATTCATGGAGTAAATTTAATGCGTATTTGGCGTGCTGTCCGGGGGGAGGGCTTCGAGCTCGGACTTTGGCCCGAACCCAGAGTACCCCCCGTATGTAAGTGGTTAGAACTAAAAGAGCAGAAACGTGGAGAAGGGGTGGTGGAGGGATGCTGATGAACTGTCAACAAAATGGAGGTGAGACGGCTGCGTATATATACACCTCTTTGTTGATTAGCTGAGTACTCTCCACCTGTGTCAATTATCTGAACATGCTCCTCCACCTGTGTCAATTATCTGAACGTGCTTCTCCCGAACTTTGTTAATAAAACATCATTTAAAGGGACACACACAAAAACAGCGTGTTTGCCATTTTTTGAGCTGAAATTTCACACACACAGTCTAGGGACATCAGAGATGTATATTACATCTTGTGAAAAGGGGCATAATATAATACTAAAATGAGTTTAAAATTGCTAAGATTAAAGTAAGACAGAACAACACTGAATGGCCTATCATACATAAGGAATCATCTTGACTAGGGTTTGGCCTTTTTGTAATGGAAACGACACATTTTCAGTGTTGAAGAAAATCATACGGGTTTGGGTGAGTGATGGGGGATACGGTTTAAATTTACCCCTTAATATTCTGTCCAACAAAGAAAGATAATCTGCTGATATTTCATTTCTTCATTTTGGCCATTTACATCCTGTGGGAATTATCTGTCCTTGGCACTGAAGTACTTGTAGCCTTTAGTCTTAATCTTATGATCTGAGAGTGAGTTGAAGTTCACATATTTGACAAATGGATGGATTTGCCAACAGCTGTGATAATATCCCCGGAGTTCGATACTCCCTGTAACGATCTTGTCCAAACTTGAACGTCTTTAAATGTTTGAGCTTCTGAAGGACAGCGTTTCATAGGTCATGAACCTGGTAAAGAAGTGAAAAACTGAAGGATTCTCTCAGATTTACACAAAAGGCTTTGATCCTACGTGCTGCATTCACTGCGTGAATGACGTCAGCACATTATCTACATTAATCATGTACTTCCGCTATAAAACCCAGTAAACTGTGCCCACCTACAGCAGCACACGCACCGGATCAAGTGTCAGATAGATGAATGTTACAGTATTTGCAGTGGCAGTTAAAAATACGATGTTAAAATGTGTTTATCAATATTATATACACACACGTTATTAAGATGTGATACTTACCTTCTGGGATGAAACTGGAATGTAAGGATTCAGATCAAGAAAAAAAAAACACGTGCAATACATCTACACAGTCATATTTCAAAGTTATAGTTTAACGGGGGTTCAGGGTTAAATGAGGATAACCCTTTCATGACACTAGAGCACGTCATCCCACACTTTTTTCCACACAGATTAAATTATTAACCTAACCACAGTAAATACACGTGCTCAAGTTGAGTAGGCCGAACCATCCCATCCAGGTAATATCGTTATAGTTACCACGTGACGTCACGATCGATGATTCTACGGTAGTGGGCAGAGAAAGCCACGTCACAGCTCTCTTCATAGCAACAGTAGAGTATGACCTACATGTATTAGCCATCCCAAGGGCAAAATCAAGCATATATTAAAATTAATAACCCCACCCGTCGTGTTCCCGAGGGTAATACCTGATTTTCTGCTGTGCTCGACAAAAAAAACCCCAAAAAACCCGGGACATATGGCTCAAGAATTCACAGTTCAGTGTACGTTAACGGTGGCAAACAGAACAATTACAACCAATGATTAATAAAAGCAACAAAAAAAAAATTGACACTTAAGACTGCAGCGTGTTTCATAAGATACACATTTATTGAAGACTTACCACACGTTTACAACTCTCAGAACAATTTTATCACGCACACAACTTTGACCATCACACACATTTCATAAAACATATTCCCCCAGACGATTTGGATTCCAAGGCGAATTCCAGCTCGGGAAGAGTGTAACCAGCACTGGCAAGGGAGTAGCTTGCGCAGTCATCTCCATAACGGGCAATGTCACATCCCAACCAACAGCACAAACTACTACCTCAGCCAGTACACGGCTAGAGCGGATTCGTAGTCCGTGAAACGCAGGGAATTCGCATCCGTTTAAAAAAAGAATTCCAGGAATTCGAGCTGAACGTTCCAGAGCGCGCGAAGATTCCGAGCTGAATGGTCGTAGTACTCGTCTCGTGAGCGGGCTACACTCCCTTCAGCTGCTCCGCCATTGGCTGGGAGCGCAGCCAATGGGCTGTCAGAGGGACACCGCCCACGACACACACACCCCCAAAATGGGCGACGCCTCCGGCATTCTCCAGCCAATGGCGCTGTCCTGCGTTCACACAAGACATGAGCTCGTGATTTTGAATGAGTTGACCTGAGAGAGACTTTGTGTTCTTAAATAGCGGGTTACCTTGGCAAATTACTTATTTTATACAAGCCTTTTCAGATTTTAAAAAACTATTCAATACAAATATTTCATAAAATGGATAGTTGTGGCCTTGTATGCTGATTGGTCAATACGGCGTTCCAAGAGTCCTGAGCATAGGTGCTGAGGCGAAATGGCTGCTTCCAAAAAAACAATAAAAAACCTGCCGTTAAAGGGATAGTTCACTTTAAAAATTAAATTATTTACTCACCCTCAAGTTGTTCCAAACCTGCATGGGTTTCTTTCTTCTGCTGAACACAAAAGGAGATATTTATAAAGAATGCTGGTAATCAAACATTTGACGGTAGCCATCGACTTCCAAAAAAAAAAAAGATGGAAGTTATTGGGTACCACTGACTGATTCCCAACATTCTTCAAAATATATTTGACCCTGTACCACAAAACCAGTCATAAGGGTCCATTAAAAAAAAGAGATGTATACTAAGCTGAATAAATAATCTTTCCATTGATGTAAGGTTTGTTGGGATAGGACAATATTTGGCCGAGATACAACTATTAGATTAAAAAAATCGAAATATTGAGAAAATCTGAAGTCCTTAGCAATGCATATTACTACTACTAATATATTTTTGACATATTTATAGTAGGATATGTACAAAATATCTTCATGGAACATGATCTTAATATCCTAATGATTTTTGGGATAAAAGAACAATCGATAATTTTGACCCATACAATGTATTTTTGGCTACTGCCACAGATATCCCCTTGAGACAAAGGACTGCTTTTGTGGGCCAGGGTCACATATGTAAATGTTGACAGAATTTAAATTTTGGAGTGAACTATCCCTTTAACTCAAAAGTGAAGTCAATCTGACAGCCCAAAAGAATGAGAATCCAGTTGTTTTCTTATAAACAATTTTTTTTATAGGTACAATGTGTTTGGGAAATGTATTAATGTAGATTGGAAAGCATTTTAGGTTGTCATTTGTTGGAAGTATTTGCCTTGTTTAAAATGGCTGTAGTGAAACATTTTTCAAAGCATAAATATTCCATGTAGTTATATATATGATATATTAAATGATATAAGCTGCATGCATGCATGATAGTTTAAAACAGTTTTAGATTCAATTTGGCATGCAAACACAGGACAGGCTCTGGGATCCCGAACACCTTGTCAGGTTGCAATTATCCTGTGATAATTACTGCCCGACTGTACGTTAAAACTTACTTACATTCAGAGCTTGAAATGTTTTTCATAGTCATATTTGAGCACAAATGAACTTCTGCACCGGCGCCGCCTGAAGTGAAATGCGTTTAAGGAATAACCAGAGGAGCGATACGTTTGATGTTCATAGAACTGTACCATTTATTATTGTACACACACCGGGTTCAACCCTTCTCAATGCGACTAAAGATGACATGGAATGTTACAGTAAGATCTTGCATAAAATTCATTGCTGTTGAGAAAATTTCACACACACAAAAAAGACCATCCTTCATGTATTTATGATGATGTTTCAGTCCTCTCTTTTTAAATGATTTTTTTTTTGGATTTGATTTTCAATCCAAATACGTAATTCTTAATTACATCTTTAACACTATCACCAAACACTGTACATTAAGGGGGGGGAAAAAACCAAAAACCCATAAAAACAACAAACACTGCAAATTTAACGTAGCAGTTAATACATCGTTAAAGTCGGCCAATCAGAGTCTACCGTCAGCTCGTATTAGAAGAAGCTTAGAATGATGGGATTCGGAGCTGTCAATCAACAGTTTGCCATGACGATGGGGGTGAATCGGAGTCCTCGCGCGTGGTGTATGAAACAGTCACATTCATGTTCGCGGTGGAATAAAAACTTTCAGTCACGACTCGCCGTTCTGCACTTTGGAGACGGGTGGTTGCATGAAGTCTTTGAAGGGCCCCAGGGCGTCTTTGAGGGCGGAGCTCACTTCAGGAGACGAGCAGGTGATGCACTCCACCAGCGTCGGGTACAGCGCGATCACCTGAGCCCACACGTTCCCATCCACTGACGCCCGGACAGCAAGGAGGAAGAGGAGAGAAATGAGCAAAAACAAGGATGCAAAACTTGCCTGTGGTGCCTCAAAATGATGTCTAGGTATGCAACGCGCTAGGTTGAGAGACACAATAGAATCTTTCGCAATGTTTCACATCTATGTATTCACGTAAATGCAGAAGTTTGTCATGGTTGCATTCAAATAATCAGAACACCGAAGGACAAAGCCGTCTCACCGTTCTCTGGCTGAGTCTTTTTCAAGGAATCCATGAGTGTGCTGATGGCTTTTAACACAAAGATGATCTCAGTCACTTGTTGCCTATAGAAATAGTGAAGTTTAGTTAGTGAAAACACAGAGCATTTGTGACTTTTTTTCCTCAGAACTGTCTATTCCAATCGGTTCTTGTCTAAAGACATCAATGTGTCGTCACGAGCCACAGGGTTTAATATGGATTTGTCTGTGCATGTTTTTTTTTTACTTTCATAGATTTTGATACCATAGACATGCAATATCGACTGACAGACTGCAGCGGTTGCAGTCCTTCATGTGTTCTACTGAAGAAACAATGTCACCTATATCATTTTTGGTTGAACTATCCCTTTAATATCAGCCTAACAGGGTCTGAGTGTGTGTTTCCGTCAGCTGACCTGGGCAGCGGGCAGCGTCCACTGAGTCTCTCGTCCTCCACGTATCGTCGGAGCACGTCCTGCGCCCTCTGCAGCAGCACTGACAGCGCCATACGGGAGATGTAGCCCTCCTGCGGCGTCGACACCTTATTACTGAAGGAGAACTGCAGGAGCGTCTCGAAACACACTTTAGAGAACTCCTCCCGCATACGGATGTCCATTTCAGCCTCTGTGCGGGACGAGAGTGGACAGTTAGTGCCTTCATACTTCAATCCCTGCTTTTGACCATTGTTATTAAGTGACTTTAAAGGGGTCATGAATTACCAAATTGTATTTTCCTTGACATATAAGAGCTCACTATAAAAATGTCCTGTAAGTTTCAAAACTTCCTCGATAGTCTAACCAAGCTCAGAAAACGACTCGTTTCGGATTTTGTCAGATTATTACATCATAGTGCAGAAGATCGACGCCCACTTCTACAACATCACCTCTTTAGCCCCGCCCACCAATTCACACATCACGTAGTAGTAAATACGAGACAGACGGAAACAGGATTACTCCAGTAACAAAACCATAAAGACGCCTCTGAGGATGACATTGTTTAATATGTATTATACTGTAGCGCAGCAGTCAAACTGAATAGTTGTGATTTGCTGTTCTTTCCTTTGCTTAAGCATTTATGAACTATGAATATAGTAATATAAGAGAGACAGTGTGACAAACAATGGTACATTCATTCAACTCATCCTTTTATCAATTGTAACTGTGGTAACTCCAAATACTTACGTATTTTAATATGCAAAACTGTTACCCAATCAAAGCAGTGGGCGTTTACTTCCAAGTCTTGAATGCGACACGCCCATCAAAACGTGTTCGAAAGAGAGGGTCAAAAACAGGGCAGAAAATAGCTTATTACTTCTATATTAGGATGTTTTTGGATATAATAATCTTGATAACATTATAAGTGCAGTTCATGACCCCTTTAATGTCACTCTGTTCCTCACACAAGCCTTTTATGAACTCTTATGGACTACTAACATCAGCATGAACCTTCTTCCTAACATCATCTTTTGAGTGAGTAAATGAGCTGATCTTCATTCAGTAAGTGAACTGTTGCTATAAGAACAGTTGACACATTCTGAATCAGATGAAGACAGTTTACTTTCACTCCGTACCTGTGAATGATGAAGACTGCGAGTGAATCGATCCTTTATTGAGCATGCTCATGATACGACCTACGAAATCTTTGGGTATGAAATTGGCAAATGGTAAAATCTCTGTGCTGATCAACTGCACCACCTAGAGGACAAAAAAAAAACATTTTTTAATAGGTTACATTATACATATATAAGACTTATTTACATGTATTGTGTGTGTGTGTGTGTGTGTGTGTGTGTGTGTGTGTTTGGATCAGGCATAACATTATGACCACGGACAGGTGAAGTCAATAACACTGATGATCTCTTCATCACGGCTCCTGTTAGTGGGTGGGATATATTAGGCAGCAAGTGAACATTTTGTCCTCAGAGTTGATGTGTTAGAAGCAGGAAAATGGGCAAGAGTAAGGATTTGAGCAAGTTTGACAAGGGCCAAATTGTGATGGCTGGACGACTGGGTCAGAGCATCTCCAAAACTGCAGCTCTTGTGGGGTGTTCCCGGTCTGCAGTAGTCAGGATCTATCAAAAGTGCTCCAAGGAAGGAACAGTGGAGAACCGGCCACAGGGTCATGGGCGGCCAAGACTCATTGATGCACGTGGGGAGTGAAGGCTGGCCCGTGTGGTCCGATCAAACAGACAAGCTACTGGAACTCAAATTGCTCTAGAAGTTAATGCTGGTTCTGATAGAAAGGTGTCAGAATACAGTGTGGCACAGTATGTTGCATATGGGGCGGTCAATTCATCAAACGTTGAATCACGTTTTCTTTCACATCACGTGGATGGCCGGGTTTGTGTGCGTGGCTTACCTGGGGAACACATGGCCCCAGGATGCACTATGGGAAGAAGGCAAGCCAGCGGAGGCAGTGTGATGCTTTGGGCAATGTTCTGCTGGGAAACCTTGGGTCCTGCCATCCATGTGGATGTTACTTTGACATGTGCCACTAAGCATTGTTGCGGACCATGTACACCCTTTCATGGAAACGGTATTCCCTGGTGGCTTGGGGTCTTTCAGCAGGATAATGCACTCTGACACAATGCACAAATGGTTCAGGAATGGTTTGAAGAGCACAACGAGTTTGATGTATTGACTTGGCCTCCAAATTCCCCAGATCTCAATCCAATCGAGCATCTGTGGGATGTGCTGAACAAACAAGTCCGATCCATGGATGCCCAACCTCGCAACTTACAGGACTTAAAGGATCTGCTGCTAAAATCGCACTGCTTGGTGCCAGATACCACCGCACACCTTCAGGGGTCTAGTGGAGTCCATGCCTCGACGGGTCAGGGCTGTTTTGGCAGCAAATGGGGGACCAACACAATATTAGGATAACAATGTCATAATGTTATGCCTAATCGGTGTATATACACACATACACACAGCAAATAATATATACAAAAAATTAAACACTTATTTTAGACAATATATGCTTAATACTTACTAAAAATATAATTAATTTTATGAACACAAAATGTCCAAATATCAGCATATCATGAATCAATTTCAATGTTGTTTTTTTAACCAATATTTCTGGAATTCCACCAATGTGTTTTTATGCTGGTTTCTTAACAGTAATATGTTGCAATGTGGATGTACAGTCAGATGAAATTACCTCCACATCTACCGCTTCATTCCTCTGGAACTCCTGTATGGACAGATTATCTGGAGGTGTGCTGTGGGATACAAGAGGAACATAAGTGAGCACTGTTTGCGTTTAATATATCATGCTATCATGTTGAGATCCTCTTCAAAAGAAATTGAACACCTTTTGGTAAACAGGAAGTCCTCAAATGCATTCGCTAGCTCCGGCCACATCGTGTCAAATTTGCCTGAGGATGCTTGTTGCCGGGCAACAGGGAGACCAATGGAAAGCACTTTGAGCAGAGAGGAGACGGCCAGTTTCCAGGTGCTCTCAGCGGGACAGGCGTACTTCAGGCCCAGAGGAATCCTCAGAGTCTAAAGAAGAGAAGCTTCTGCTTTAAACATGCACAGATAAGCCGGACTCAGTGACAAATCTACTAATTCACAACATAGCATGACAAATCCACTGGATAAAAACGTTCATCAAGACCGTCTTGGCTTGAGAATGAAAGCCAGGCCAGAAAGTCTTGAGTTTGAAGGTTTTCAGTTTAAAACAGTTTTAAAGTTCAAAAATCGTATGTTTTGAAGCCAAAAGTCTATCAGAAAAACAGAAAGATAGATATATTTAACACTGCTAACATAATTTAACGCATTGCTAGCATGATTTAATGTCCTAACATGATTATTGTTAGAATTTTTCTAACATTATTTAACATCTTGCTAGCATGATTAGCATGTGGCTAACATGATCTCACACATTGGTAGCATGATTAACATGATGCAAACATGATTTAACATGTTTGCTAACATGATTTAACACATTGCTAACATGTTAGCACGATTAGTATTTTATTAGCATGATTTAACATGTCGCTATACACATTGCTTGCATTATTTAACACGTTGCAAACAAACTTGAACACATTGCTAAGATCATTAGCCCGTTGCTAACATGATTTAACATGCTGATAGCATGATTTAACACGTTTCTAACAAGATTCAACAAGTTGATAACATGATTAATATTTTGCTAGCATGATTTTACATTTGCTAACATACTAACATGTTGCTAAAATAATTCAACATGTTGCTAGCATGATTTAACACATTGCTAACATGATTTTACATCTTGCTAGTATGATTTAACATTTAGCTAACGTGGTTACCATATTGCTAACATGATTAGCATATCTCAAGACCATTTCATTTTAACTGCTGATGTCAGTCAGTTTAATAAATGTAATAAGCAGATGATTTTTGCTTTGTACCTTAATGATGTTTTGCAGGACTTTCTCTGTGATAACGGCTTTGTGACAGGCCGTTTTTTGATACAGATCGACCACCACCTCCAGGGATCGCTCCGCAAACGGCACGTAGTTTAAGGCCACCCATTCCGCCTGGACACAGACAGAAACAAAAACATGAAATAAAGAGGGAATTTAACATATTAAAATATATTATTAAAAGAACAAATGTCAGCCTCAAAGACATAGATACTTGTAAAATAATATAATAACAGACGAGGATTGTGAATGCACAAACACTAAATCTTCAGGGCCAGTGTGGTGAAAAATCGATTCCTGGTGGGGGGGGCTTGTTTTCTCATGACACCGGTCTCCAGATGGGCTCTTAGATCAAACCCAAATATGATTTTTATCTTATTATCCCCACTATCTGTAAAATGATCTACAGGACAGGGTTTAAATGCTGCAGATGACAGCCCCTACAGATTTCCACTTCAACACTAATAACATTTGTGTCAAATTTCAATGACAAGCCCCACATTTCTCTGACACGGTCCATAATAATAGATGAAAAGCAGCAACTACAGGTCAAGCACGCCACTGATACACACAAGAGTGAATGAGTTTGCCAATTCGAGCAGAAATTTATGAAAATTTAAGAGAGGGACGTTAAGGGAAGAGATCCAGTCAGAACAGATGTCCTGTGTAACGTGTGGATCTAACCGTGGCTAACCGCTAATCTTTCGTCTATTTATATGCTTGAACGTTCAAAAACACACAATTCTGTCAAAATGTCATTTTTGAGCATTTCAAGCAACAGTCGTTATGTAATGCTTGAATGCTTCATTAATGCATTACTACTGAACTCATTAGATTTTAGTCAACTAAAACTATTTGCTGTCAAAATGAACACTGTATGCAACAAATGTTTGTGCCGCTAAAAGGGTTTATTGTGACACTGCTGAAATTCAGCCTCAATGTCTGCCTGTTTGACATCTTCACCATGTAACCGGCATTTTTCAAATGTAATGATTTATGCTTAATTATTGTTTTTAGTTTTTTAATTTTGGATGTATACATTCTGAACAATAGGTAGAGCTATATTAGCAAGTTTCAAGTCACTTAGTCAAAGGGAACGATCACCAGTACTGGGACGATCGGTTTTGCAGATTAATCGGCACTGGGACTAGGCTGGCTCCGCCCTCCTACATACTTCCGCTCAATTTTCATTTTCCTTCAGTACTCCGTCTGGGTTTACGGTACATTCGCTGGTTTCCTCCGTTCAGAGGGAGTGGCTGAGAACGATGACTTTGATGTTGTACGCTAGTTTAAAAATGACATACATCATGACTTAACGTTAGCAATTGGTTGGTCAGATCTAGAGTGGCTTTGGGGCGATCCAATAGTTTTAAGCCTCAACAGAGTACCCGCCTTCAAAGAAGTTAACGCTTGTCAATGGAGAGTGGCCAGACTCTCTCTACAAATTAAATGTACGAGAGTCTGGTAGGATCAGGCTGCACTGAGACAATCATTATCGGCAAAAAAAATCCATTGTCCAGCCAGTGTCATACAGCACAAGAACGGCCATCACTGACATCTATTGGAGTTTGTTTTGACGGTATTTTGACGCAAATCAACCCTTTTGTCAAACTCGCTCTACTCACTTTTCCCATCATATATCAGGTCAGAAAGCCATTTATTTTCAATAAAAATTAAAATATTCGAAAAGGTGTAAATAAAGTGTCTAGGTGTAGGGAGGGCTTTATTGTCCCAATAAAGCGGCATCCATTTATAATTTATAGCATCTAACTACTATTTACACTTATTTCAAAGAAACTACTCTTATGTTTACAGTGTAAATAGAATCTATTGCTATTTAAACTGTTTAAAAAGCATCACTCGCTAAGAAAACATGCTATTTTCACCTAGCGTCATTAGCCACTGCCTACAAACAAATCAGAAACGCATCTGATTTTAGTTCTTTTTTATCGTCACCAATATACATGTTATTTTGATTAAATAATCATCAAGTCTTCTAAAATAGAAGCAAATAATTTCATCTAATTTCAATGCTGTGGCCATCTTTAAGCATGACTGTTTGGATTTATAAATGGTAACACTTTACAATAAGAGACCTTTAGAAACATAAGTTAATATGTTAATAAGTTAAGACCTTTAGAAACATTAATTTCAAGATTTACTAATACTGTTTTACATTTTAAAGTTGTATCTCTTAAAATGCAAACTGGTAAATCAAAAGGCTATTAATAACTTTTAACCATAAATAATCAAAACAAAATCTGGAAGAGCCAATGAAAGCTAAAGTTTGAAAGTAGGTTTCGAACAAAATTGAAATCACCATGTGCATTAAATTAGATTTAAGGCAATTCAGAATGGAACAATAGCTTAATACCTGTAGAAAAGTGTGTAGTATATACTGCATACTACATTATAAAAATAGCTTTTTGTGCAACAAAACAATAGCAAGCTCCTTTATTGTCAACATTTTGCAAGTTATCATCTTGGAAACCAAAATGTTAAAAATGTAAATCGTTAAAACACTGGAAACTGAAGGTCAAGTCAAGCACATTGCATTGTGGGATACTGTATTTCTTGTATTGTTGTAGACTGTATATTTTGATAAATGTACTAGTATTCTATGCGTACAGACAGATTATACATACTACACTCTGCCACAATAGCAATGCTGTGTTTACACAGAACGCAAATTGAGCGTCAAATTAGCTTCTATCACGTCTAGACAGACGCTTGAACATTTTGAATCTACTCGCACATCAAAAACTAATTGGACGTGCGTATAAAGTGAGCTTTTGAAACAAAATAGACGCGTGTTTGAGGCAAAATGCACTTCCTGTGGGAGGGGCAAGTGCTAGGCGGTTGTCTGTTTGCAAGGTGGCTGATGTTGATCGAGCATTCATCGAGTGTCACCGCTCTGGAGAGCAGAACAGCGGCGTAGAGGTCATCGTCACCATACTTTGGTCAAAAAGACCCTCCGGAGGCATAGCCAGTTTGGCGAGTTTCACCACTCCAGGAGCTGCGCCTGGATGGCGGCCGCTTTCAGCGGTACTTACGCTTGTCCCGCGCCCAGTTTGATGACCTGTTGTCCTGCACTGGAGCAAGGATCCCCCTTCAGGACACCAACTACTGAATCCAGGCGGGCCTGCCCCTGTTTATCACGTCACTTCACCATGTGACAGCAGCAAGCAGGTTCCTGATCTGTTAATGCGGTGCCAACAGATGCCGAAGTTCAGATCTTTCAACTCGGGCATCAGACGCAAATTCGCTTCAAATGCATGAATGCACAAAATAAAATCACTCGTGTGACTCACACAGGACACTCAATCCACCTCTTTTCGCACCTCTTTGTGTCTATCGCACCGCGCTAAATGCGTCTATCGCGTTACAGGACCTCCAAATGCGCATCAACGAGTTTCTACATTAACTTAACATGGAAATCACGTGTCAAAAAACGCTCAATTTGCATTCGGTATGAACGCAGCATAAGAGTAGTATGATTGTCTGCTAATTCAAACATAGTCTGTTTTTGACCACACAATTCAAAGATCATATGTTTAAAAAGTATACAAAAATAATGTTGGTGGCGCTAGAGAGTTTGAAATACTGTCATGATAGAAGAGGAGACTCTCCACTATAAGTGTGCCAAATTTCAGAACTTTTCAACAGACGGTTCTAAGGAATGCCATAAAATAACCCTGGAATAAGTTTATTTTGGCAGTTTTGAGATGAATGAATAAACGTGGCTGGTGGAAATGAGCGGAGAAATGGTTTAAGAGTATGAAAGAGCAAAGGCCGCCGTTTAGAGCAAGAGTAGCCGAAGGAAAAAAAAATGAAGAGAAAACGTAGCAGAAAGCAGACGAGAGACAGAGATATAGAGAAAGACAGCGGGAGGGAGGGAGGAAGAACTCACCGGTGCAAACAGTTGGATCTAAAGCGGATCCGTATGAAGTACAAAAACAGAACAAGAGAAGAGCAGACAAATGTTTACTACCACTGCTGATCACAACAACACACTAATGAAACTGCATTAAACGAAGACAACAACAACAAAGACAAACAAACGTTTGGTTTGAAAGTCATGTTTAAAAATACTTTGTATTTAACCTTAGGGATGGGGAGAAGCAATTCAAATGTATATGACATTCTCGAAAATTTTGGCCGATAACCGATAACTCTTTATATTTGAAAGCTGATAACTGATATATTTTCTGGTAAATCTAAATCCAGATTTGTATATAATTTTTGAGAGCCTGATTACAAAAACAAAAGTCTCACCATTAAAAGGCACACAATTATGTTCTCATTATGATTTTATGAATCACTGAATTAATTCCAATCATATTTCGAGCAAGTCAAACCCATCATGGCGGGCATCTGAAGTGTCTCAGCTGAAGGAAATAATAAATTATTTATCGGCTTTAATATTTTGACCAAATGTTATTATCAGGCCGATAACATTAAAAATGGACATATATCGGCTGATAACGATAAGGTGGCCGATATATATTGTGCATCCCTAATATCATTAAAGCTGTAAAACCCTGTTGAAAAGTTGAATTTGAAAAGAAACAACGTGGTCCAAAGTATTCAGACATGACTAAAAGAAAAAAAAACAGACCATGCAAGGACAAAAATCTTCAAAAAGAGAGGAAAGGCCACTGAATGCATCTAAAATCGCAAAATATTTATGAAAAAGGTGTTGTAATCCTAGAGCCACATAAAAACAATGCAATAAAGACATTATTAACAACAAAGAAGTGAAGACGTCCTTCAATGTGTGCATTCAAAACGCTCCTAAGCAAGAAACAAAGATCATCTACATCATCATATCCGGAAACAGATGTGGAAATGAATGCTGTATGATGATGATGATGATGAGTGTGTGTATGGTGAATCATAAAACAATGGAACAAAAGAAATTCCACCATCTTGAGAACAGCTGAAGAGTGAAGCCCATCTGAGGTGGAAACAGGACAGAGACTCACCTGGTTGTATTTGGCATTGGCCACGTGTTTGGTCTCCATCTTTCCATACTGAGGAGGTTTACAGGAGAACTCAACGAACAGCAGGAGCTGCTCAAAGATGGCGGGATACATCACCTGGAGATTCTCCGAACCCACACAAATGGCCTGGAACAATGACACAATCTCATTCAGACACTCTCAATCACTCTCAATCTCAAAAGTTTATATAATAGGTGCGTAATCCATAAAAAATCCATAATTTTCAGGCTTGTTTTTGGTGTAAATGCGAGTTTATTTGGTTGGGACTGAATGGATGACTTGTCTAGTCATTCAACAACTAATTAGTGCTCATGTGGTACTAATGCAAATATAACAGCACACAGGAGAAATCCAAACAACAGAAGCATCAAACAGTGAAAACCACCTCATGCAACCAAAAGCAAACTCGACATTACACTTAAATGTTAACAGGCTCCCAAAAATGTTCACCCAAAAATTATAATTATCCCATTCTTTACTCACTCTCAAGCCATCCTAGGTGTATATATGACTTTCTTCTTTCAGACAAACACAATCAGCATTATAATGGCGTTATAGCTTTATAATGGGAGTGGATGGGGGATGAGATTTTGAAGGCCAAAAAAAAGCGCATCCATCCATCATAAAAGTACTCCATACGGCTCCAGGGGTTAATAAAGGCCTTCTGAACTGAAGAAAAATCCATATTTATAACTTTATAAACTATAATGCTTCCGGTAACGGCCGTTGAGTTGAGCTCCAGTGAAAGCGCGAAAGAGTGACCTCCGACATATTGACAAATGTCGAAGAGCAAAGGACAGAGCAAAACAAAACACCGGTCATGAATTAGAGTCTAAAACTAGACTTTGTAAAGAGAAATGTGGGAGGAGCTTGAGTTTGTTGTTTGAACTGTGAGAGGCGTCTAATCTCACCTGAGCTTACGCTACGCCTACATCCTACGTCAGGTCAGAGGCCACTCTTCCACCAGAACTTGACTCGCGTACGGCCGTTAACGGAAGCCATTGATTATAATTTATAAAGTAATAAATATGGATATTTTTCATACACAAATGCATCGATTGGCTTCAGAAGGCCTTTATTAACCACCATTTGGATGCACTTTTTTGGGCTTCAAAATCTAAGGTACCATTCACTGCCATTATAAAGCTTGGACATAATTTTAATATAACTCTGACTGTGTTTGGCTGAAAGACAAATGTCATATACATCTAGGATGGCTTGAGGGCGAGTAAATTATGGGATAAATTACATTTTTGTGTGAACTATCCCTTTATGTAGATTCTGGATGTGCTGTACCTTCTGCAGGACATCGAGGGCGGTCAGGACCGCTTCCTGCAGGCTGGTGAGCACCGCCTCCGTGTAGGAGGGCAAGATGAACGGCGAGGAATCTGAACTTATGGGGACCGACACGGCTCCATACAGAATCACCCCCAGCTTCTTGAGATCCTCCATGCTGAACCCTCCTGCGATGTGCTGGTACAATGCTGGGAAAATCTGTATTAGCGCCGTCAGGAAAGGCTGACTGGGTACGAACACTAGTTTATCTGGTCCACTGCTAGGTGGTCGTGTGCACTCGGTTCCTACCCGATACCAAGTGTTCCACGCTGACCACCAAAGGGCAGAGTCGTCCAGCTCCTCCCCAGGTGGCGGAAGCGAAGGTTGGACACCGTAGCGCTGGGCTAGTCGCTCGGCAAGTGAATCGGATCGGACTAGGGGTCTTCCTGGCCCGGAACCTTGAAGAGACTCCATGAGGACAGGAGGAACATCCATAGCTGCGAGAGCATCGGGTTTATCCGTGTCTTTAATGGGCGTGACTAGCTGGAGGATCTCCTGGAAGCTCTTGAGGGCGGCGAGGGAAACTTCATTGTTTTTGCTGAGGGCAGCGGACTGGATGTGGTCCAAAAGAACTTCCCAAGCCTTGAAAAAGTCACCTGCAAGAAAGCAAGAACCTGAGATCTGACTTTTAATCCGGATACATTTGAAAACAGCATTGTTTGTTTCAAAAAGCTTTTCATCCACACTAGCATTTTCCAGCAGTTTCTTGTCCACACCGAAACAAAGCAAGCACAAACCAGTATTAATACAGTCCCTGTTTACACCTGGTAATGTGTTTTGGTCGATCAGATCACATGTAGATGAGGGAGACAGTTCTCGGTCTCTTTTGTCCACTTTCAACCACTTCTGTCCTGATTTCCTCAAGGGGAGGGTAAATGTAGGGGCTTTTGCAGATCTTTCGATCTACTTGGCGAAATAAGCTCATGCAATTTACATATGAACGCGATGATGGAAAACATAAGGAGTGCATCAGCTTTAGTTTCTGCTCTTACAGCTGCAAGACCAGCTGAACGCTGTGAGTGTGTGTTAGAAATCAGGGATGGAGAGAGAACATTGTGCTTGGAACATTTCTTCTCTTCAAACCCAACTTGGGTATCGAGCTGACAAAGTTCCCGCCTGGCCAGCTCTTCCCATAATGTTCACACGTTAGGTCAGTAGGCGGAGAGTAGCATGAGCGTTCGACCACATGAGCGTTTACTCTACGAAAGCAATTCAGCTGAATGCGTTTTCGACTACCTCTGGAAGTGATCTAAAGTGGACAAGCTCAAAAACGTGTTTAGACCCCACTTACACCTGTATTTAACGTCGTCCACTTGTGATCCAATCGACCAAAACACTTCTTAATACCAGATGTAAACAGGGTCATATATATCTATCAGTACAATATGCGTCACATGACTAAACATGCATCATTTTCAAATATAATTTTCACACTCTACAACTTGGGAGAGTGTTTTTGCAGGACAAAAAACAAAAAGTCATCTCAGTGTGGAAGGAAGGCCAAAATGTAGAGAAATAGCTGTGTTTTCAAATATATCCATATTAGTGTAGAAGTAGCCTTTGAGAACCACATCTTTCAATGCTTACCCAGCTGCTGGAGCAGATATCTCCTGGTGTTGAAGATCCGAGCTACGCCCGCGAGCGTCAGAACCCACGTTTCCGCCCACTGCTTCTCTGCCGTGTCGCGCGAGTGGTGGATGAGGATGTTCCCACCTCCAGATTCGATCTTCTCCTTGTCTGCCGTGGTGGAAGACTTCCTTACACAGTCCAGCAGATGAAAGAGAACCTGCAGAGCATAGTTACAGAGGTTTTAGGCAACAATAACAATGCAATTGGGTTAATTTGGTCACTGGCCAAGTCTGATCCGGTACCTTCCAAACCACAATGTTCCAGGTCGGCGGTTGCAGCAGCGTTCCGTGAGCAGCAATAGTGGAGAACATTGTTTGGCCGGCGCTTTTCCTCACAGCCGGCCGTGGGTCCACGCACAACTCGCCCAGTTTGGCATACAGGCACAACCACAGGCAGTCAAAGGGCGGTGCAGGGTGGAAGGGTCGGTTCAGAGGTTCACCTTTATCTTGGGCCTGTTTCAAGAGAACTGCTTCCTCCTTTTCCAGCTCCTCTGTAATGGCTTCTCCCCTTTGGAAGAAGTAATCCGAGATGTTCCACTGCAGTGGACAAAAGGAAGATTTTTAGTCACTTTACTCAAAGGAACTTGACTTGCAGTCATATTTTTAGAGTTTTTACTAGCAGAACTCCTCACCAGCAGGCCGATAGATGTCAGGCTAATGTTCAGCTCCTGGTTCTGGAGCCCAAAGCTGCCGGCTACATCCACCACAATTTGGAGGCACATGCAAGGCATTGTGGGTAGGAAGTCGGTCACTACCAACTGCAGGCACTGGAACGCTGTTCGTATGAGGGATTCACTGTGGAAGGAAACATGCATTGGGTACAAATAAGACCCTCAAAGATCAACATTAAGATGATAGCTGCTAACTAGCTAAATCATAATGGCTTTTTGGTCAGCCAGCTTCACAAGAGGTGAACCGCCTGAAAAAGTCTTCATGTTCGACCAAGTGTAACGGACGTAGGCCAGTTAGAGATATGCAGGTAAACTCTCCTGGCCTTAAGAGGTATGCTAGCGACTGACGCTGGGGGCTGCGGTCTTTAACGTCCTTGTTAGTGCACCAACCATCCATGCTGGAGACCCCAGTTCGAGTCTCGCTTGGAGCGGGTTGAGTAAGACCAGTCACAAATTCACAAATCCAGCAATAACTAGAATAACCCAACCAGGACCAATGAAAATATGAAAATTCACTTGCAAGTTGTAGTGACATTTTCTGTTGTTAGGCGAATTCAGGCGTTATCCTGTCAATTCAATAGGAATTCATGCCATCTAAGAATTTCGCACAAGGATGAAAGATTTACCCACACAGATAAATGTACTGCATTGATGAAGAGAATGCTTAAATTAGGCAAAAACGAAGTTTGTTTGGGAACAAAGGAAGAATATGGTATTCGAACATTTGATGGGTCCCACTGACTTCCATAATATGAAAAAAAATAATAATACTATGGAAGCCAATGGCTACCATCAACTTTGGTTACCCATATTCTTCCTTTGTGTTCAGCAGAACAAAGAAATGTATACAGGTTTGGAACAACTTGAGGGTGAGTAAATGATGAGAGCATTTTCATTTTTGGGTGAACTATCCCTTTAAATTTGGTCTCTTTTTAAAGACGAAAACTGCATATAAATACTATTTTCAGTTTTTATATGAAATATGTATTTTACTCTCCAAAATCTCCAAAATCATAAATCTAAACAAGTCGTGTTGCAAATTTGAGGTTGATATCTCAAAAATGAGTTTTCACACTGATTTTGTTTGTGCGCAGCACCAAACGTTTCCACTAGATGAAATTCAATTCCCATTCCTTTCCAATGCATTCATTTTTGACAAGTGTGCCACACGAGTCCTGAAAAGTGAAGCCAAACTGTTTCGACCGCCACCAGGTGGTTGTATGCAGTATAGCTCATAAACCCCGCGCCCTCCATGAAATATAACGGGACATAGACAAACTAAACAATCAAATTACACTTCAAATACATTTTTTCCAAAGAAGGTTTCTGTCATTTTAGGCTGTTTTTAAATCACGCTGATGTTAGTTCAAGTGTTCGTTCTTTAAATACGTTTGGTTTTAGTTTCGTTATTTGATTCTATAAAAATGTGGGTGTGACATTATGATTGACAGCTTCTCTGAGTGAAGTAGTCACTGAGGATGCTCATTTTCAGGAACTTCATGAGGAGATTTGAGCTTTAACGTTAATTTCTACATTTCCATAACTGTTTATTTAACAAAAAGTTGATTAGGCAGTAGTGTTGGCGGGACCTTGATATCGCGGCTCCACTTCACACTGACTTCTGCGCAAACACGAGACCCAAGATGTCAACACCATATTTGGACACTGGCGGCTTCATTTACTTCAACAGAAGAGAGTGAAGGCGCATCGTCCATCTTTTTTTACAGTCTATGATTTTTGACCGCAAACAATACAAGTGTGGCTATTTATAAAGGAAAATGTAACCTTTTCGAATCACGTCCACGATTTTTTGTGTGTTCAAACAGCAAGTGGCAAAACCTTTCGCTTCGTACTGATGAAGTAAAAAAAAAAAAAACAAAATATTTTGGTCCAAAATGACAGGAGCACCAGAGGGTTAGGATGTTTTTTTGGCAGTGTGTCTCACCCCTGGTCATTACGGATCGCTCCGATGACCCCGAGTACCAGAGGCCACCCCGGTCCGAGACTGTCTCCCTGGTTCTGTAGGATCTGTAGGACACACTCCAGCTGTTTCTGTCGGATATCAGCGTGAAGGACGTTGGAGAGCTCCTTAAGCGGGTTCAGAAGCAGCAGCTGCAGTCGCTGAGGAGGACAGGGGATTGGTTAAGTTTTGTCCAATCAATAACCAAACTCAAATCCGACTGAATTGCTACCTGGTTTTGGGACAGGGGTGGCTCGTGTTTGTAGGAGAGTCCAGCTTTGATCAGCGAGGTAATGGCCTCTGCACCCCACTCCCTCATACGAGTGTTAGGATGCTGGCACACCTGACAAGATAATGGCATGTTAGGCTTCATCTTCTTATGTAACACATTATTTCGTTATTATTTTCTTTTGATTTTGACCCGGATACATCAGGTGAGATCCACCCATTAATGAAATACAGACAGACGAATCAAACATTGCAAATGGAGGGTGACAACATATGGACGGACAAAATAACATCATTAACACAAGAAAAAAATTGATTGCCATTTATTGGATTTGGAGTGTGTAGATCACAGATTTGTGTGTTTTATGAATGTAAAAGTAAAGCAGATGATTAAATAATCTCAATGGTTTTCAATGTAGAAGTCAAAGCAGCACATGAGTCACGTGACAGCCAAGATTATTCTGATTATCAAAAAAATTAAATTAAACAAAACGGAGGCTGATGAACACAATACAGAGAAAACAGACGATTTCCAGACAGACCGATTTAAAAAGAAGGGTCACTCCTCAAAGAGAGTGAAAAAGAAAGTTCAGCACTTACCTTCTACAAAACAGACATGTCGCAAGAGACAGAGAAGGAGAAAAGACGGAATAAGACAGCATGAGGACATGAATGGTGCTTTAGTGTATATATAACTACAGAAGAGGTGTGAGTACAGCAGACAAAGACAGCAGGTACAGACCAGACTGATCAGAGCGGCCCGACAAATATCAAATATTACAGCAGTTATTAACTGTGATTAACTCATTAAGACCCTGAAACAATAATATTAGAGCTAAATTGTGTAAATTATTAAAAAAATAAAGAAGTTATAAATGCATAAAAAATAAATAAAAATTAAGCAAAACAAATAAAGCGGACATACAAAACAGTAAATATACATTTCTTTATAAATATTATATTGTATAAATAATTGATAAATAAAATCTATTTAAATAAATATATAAATATAAAACAAATGGACAAAGGCAATGTCAAGCCTTAAACAGTCTTAAAATAATATTATGAATGAAAGAATTCAAAACGAGGAGCTGCATCGTTTGGATCGGCCCCTGGTCTCACCTCCAGTAGATGAGCCGTCAGCGGCCTCCAGAGAATCTCGATCCGGTCCATATTGACCAGTCCGGTCTCTAAGAGTTTGGCCACCGCAAACAGAGACGGCTCCTAAGCGAGATAAGAGAGAGTGAAACATGATTAAACGAATGTGCAGTTGAGCATCATTACTGCACTCATCTGAAGGATCATCAGCTCCAATAAACGCCGCACCTTGTTGTTTCCGTAAGCCAT
>CM040913.1:7471129-7528629 GCA_023029165.1 Gobiocypris rarus | reverse complement strand
GAGTAAGTGAGTGAGTGTGACCTGCAGGTGTGCTGGAGGATGAAGTGTTTCCTGTGCTGGGGAGGATGAAGAGGGACTGGATGAAGGAACCCAGAGCGTTGACGATGTCTCTGAAGACTTTGGTGGAGTGCTGCTTCATGTCATACGACTGACAGAAAGACCTACACACACACACACACACACACACACACACACACACACACACACACACACACACACACACACACACACACACACACACACACAAGATCGTCATGAACTCCAGAAGAAGTGAAATATCTCACGACTGCCAGCAAATCCATAAATTAGGCAGCAAACATGCTTTTTATATTATGTATGGGTGGCGATATTTACTCTACATGTTTAAAAATGATCATATAACAGAAGTCAAAGGAAAGTTCCACCATGACAGAATAATAAATGTGTGTGTGTGTGCTCACCGCAGTAAATGTGGCTGAACACACAGTCTGTGCACGGACTCCACAGCCACAGCTCGCAACCACTGCGGCTTCTCTCCGTCCAGGAACTTCACCAGCAGAGACAGGAAGATCTCACACTCCGTTACCTGCAACACACACACACAAACACACACACACACACACACACACACACACACACACACACACACACACACACACACACACACACACACACACACACACACACACACACACACACACACACACACACACACACACACACACACACAAACACACACACACACAGAGAGAGAGAGAGAAATCATTAATTCACAACACACTGATGCCTCCAAACATCTTCAGCAACTCTAGATAATGTTATCCAGTGCAGAAATGCACCGCAAACAAATATATTAAATTGCATGTGCGATAAGATGCATTAAACTAAAGATATTAATGGAGTAAACTGGATTTTCTTGTTCTTTTCAAAATATTGATGATTATTATGGCCGCCTACATTTACATATCAGCATCTTTTTATTATTCAGCAACCCTTCCTGATAAACAATATGCAGAAGGTAGACAATCATAAAAGAGTTGATTTACATATTTAAAAAGCTTACATTCAAAAAATAACAAATTTTGCCTCGGGTGAATAGGGCAAAAATGTAACTAATAAACATCACCTTATATCCCCAGTTGATTGAATGCGTTAAAAAATTGCAAAAAAAATATATTGGAAGTTTTCTGAAATGTCTTGTTTAAATATGCATATGAGGCATTATCTAATTTAATATGCACTCATTTGCATACATTTCCAGAAATCTGAGCATTGAATAAAGCCTTGTTTCATTTTTGGATTTCTCTTTTTATCACTCTATAAATCAGAAAATACTGTCAACGGACAAAAAAAAGTTGTTTTTAGGAATAAAAATGTCCAATAAATCAGGTGAATGATATATGAACAAAGCCTTCAGAATACAGATCATAAACAAACAGATAATAATAAAAACATGTTTTATCATAAAATAGTAAAGCAGTATGTTGCAAGAATCAGAGCGAAACTTCTGCATGTAAATGGTCATTAAAAATGAAATTAAGACTTTTTTGGAGCAAGAAACCTCCTTTAGCATTAACATATTGACTGTCCCGTCCCGTGCGTCTCACCAGGAGGCTGTAGAAGTGCTTGATGAGGACCGAGACGACCCGCAGCAGTCTCATGCAGATGGGGAAATACGGCTTCTCCACGGGCGCTGGAGACGCCGCGCTGGAACAGCTGCCCTGCCGGAACTTGATGTTGGGAGAGAACAGCTTGATGACCAGTGGACACACACGCTCCTTTAACAGGAAACTGAACTCCTGATGCTGCAGAGAGATGGCAACAACACAGAGGTTAGGGAGCGATCGGAAGGTCAACAGCTGAGGACCAGTCACATCCTCGTGTTTATTTACCAGCCATCGGTTTGTTTCATCAGGATGTGTGGTGTTTACCTGCAGGAAAACTTCAGGAAAGTCGTTTAAAACTGATTCCAGCAGCTCTAAGCCGAACGTCCGGGTCATCTCGGTCATTCCCACTAACCAGTAGGGGGCGTCGGCGTTCACCAACTGACACAAATCCTGCAGAACGGGACATTTATATTTACGGAAAGCTCAAAAAACTAGTGAATACAATTTACATACAAGCATTGTGTAGGGCCCTAAGATCATTCAGATTTTCCCGAAAACGGGCAAGCAATCCCAGAACCCAGTCATAAAACGGAATTTACTAGTGGAATTTGTTGGAATTTTTGATGAATAAATCAAAAGCAGGTCAGTGCACTTATCATACAGACTAGTGTCTGTGAATATTAAACCACAAAAAGACTATATAAATATGAATACTGCATGTTCTGAGTGTCTGTGTTAATGACACACACACACACACACACACACACACACACACACACACACACACACACACACACACACACACACACACACACACACACACACACACACACACACACACACACACACACACACACAAACTCACACACACACACACACACCCTATCACTATATGAGGACATGAGAGTCACTTCATCAGCATTTTACGGTTTCATTTCAGAAAAACCATCTTCACATCATAAACACAAAAAATTAAAACAGAAGTTGAAAGAATGTGAAGAACATGCTTATATTATTATTGATTTATTTATTATGTATTGATAAAATCTAGTAATTTAAAGATAAGTAAAATAAAAAAAATGTCATCTCCCCAAAAATCGCCTTAAACAAAGTAAAAATATTATCAAAATGAAATGAAAGCTTTCTGGACAAAATAATTGAAGTTTAATTTCGGGGCTTCGGGTCATTTTGACGCGCGAGGGAAGGATTTGTTACAACGTGTGAGGGACGGATGAGGGTTAATAATGCGCTGAATTCAAACGCTTTCTCACTGGCTCTCCCAGTGCTGTGTCACGAAGGCCTAATCTGAGGTTGTGCTGTCTATTATTGCTCTGAGCTGATACCGGTTCGGTAATGAGTAGTGCGGTTTTGTTTAACTTTTGCTTGCCGTTTAATGTTTCTCAAATGTAACAAAAATGGCAGCTCTAATCAGTTGGGCAACGTGATGGTGGCTCCGGCAGGAAAAAAGGTCGCAAAAAGCAAGCATTTGGTCGCAGTCTGGAGCCCTGTAATGTGTTATTGTCAGAACCAGGCTTGCATTTCACATGGGTAGAGTGTACTTTGTACTGTGTGTGTGTGTGTGTGTGTGTGTGTGTGTGTGTGTGTGTGTGTGTGTGTGTGTGTGTGTGTGTGTGTGTGTGTGTGTGTGTGTGTGTGTGTGTGTGTGTGTGTGTGTTTGACCCAGAAAAGGTCCTGGAGTGTATTGTTGAACCCCTAGCAACCGATGGACTGTAATAGAAAGAAGCCGCACCTGGAACAACATGTATGCGTCTTTAGCGCTGGGTCTCAGCGTGCTGACGGAGCGCCGGTTACTGTTGCCCTGGACAGCAGGGGGCTCTTCCGTCAGACCTGCGGTGAACGGATACAAAACACATAAAGAAACAAGCAACAGGGCTCTGGACACAGGAGGAAATGCAATACATGCATTCCCACAGGCCATAAAAATTCTCCTTCACCTCTGAATTTCTCGTCCTCCGCCACCATCCTCTCAAACACCACAGTCACGACCTGTCTGACGGTGGCGGCCGCCGTGTTGTTGGTGATGTTGTCTTTAGTGAAGTGCAGCCGGAAACACAGAACGATTGCCTGAGATGAAGCACAAAAGCAACATTGGTAAAGACTGCGAGGGGTTTCGGTTTCACGAGTTGAATAAAAATGCATTTATGTCCTTATTTCTGTAGGACTTTCCCCTGGTATACATTCGGTCCTACTTAGAATTAAACAGTCTATTTTTGCTACTGCACCTCTGAAACTGGTAAATCAGGATTCCCACAGCTTTTGAATTTCCATCATTTTTACATGAACTCTCCTGTCATTTGTGATTAATGTTTGTGATGAATCATTTCATACACACAAACAGCTATTTATTATTTTAAATCAGAGGTGGGTAGAGTAGCCAAAATCTGTACTCGAGTAAAAGTACAAGTACTTACGGAAATATTTACTCAAGTAAAAGTAACAATCATAATAGTTACTTGAATGAGAGTAAAAAAGTATTGGATGAAAAAACTACTCAAGTAGTATATATAATATATATACACACGTGTGTGTGTGTGTGTGTGTGTGTGTGTGTGTGTGTGTGTGTGTGTGTGTGTGTGTGTGTGTGTGTGTGTGTGTGTGTGTGTGATTAATGGTTAAACAATGTAAATTAATGGTGTGCTGGGCTAATCAGAGCATTATAAGTATATATGCATTCTTTAGGTAGGAATAAAATACAATCCCCTTTTTATTTGTATGCATTTTCTACACTTCAGACAGGTGTCTGTCCGGATTTGTATATAAATGCAAGACGTCACATTAGGCTATTCAATTGGTTTCATTTTGTGAAAAAAAAAAGGATATGTAAATGTGCAAATGTGAACGTTTGTTCGTTGTGTTGTTTGGAGGAAAGTACCCAACTTTAAATATTTTATTATAAATATTTTTATAACACTGATGTTGGCTGAGAAAATGCTTTTCTTATTTAGCATTTTTGTCTTGTTTTTAGTCTAAATTCCTAAATCAAGATGCATTTACTAGATAAGTAAAATTTAATTATTTAATAAAACTGAATGAAACAAGATTATTTTTCTTACCCCATTGGTAGATAGGTTTAGGGTTGTTGTAAGCAAAAATTCACCTCATTTAGATTTTTTTCCAAGAAAACAATAAAAAATATGATACGCCATCTAGTAAAAGCATCTAGATTTAAGATTTTTTTTGATATTTGGACTGGAAACAAGACAAAAACAAAAAATACTAAGTCAGAAAAGCATTTTTTGCAGTGTATGGTGCTGATATATCCCCAGTAAAAGTAATTAAAAAAATGAATGTCACAACAATTTAATTATATTATTTTCCTTTTAAACAGAGTAAACATGTTACTCTGACATGTTTTTATGTCATGTTTTCTCCAATCTTCCTATAAAAAAAGCACATAAAGACTCCTGTTTTGCACGAAGTGAGCCCTTTCTAAGCCTCGGTTTGAGTGCGTACAGACCTTGGACAGGACTTCATCATGTACGATGGTGTTGGTGGTGAGCAGCACCAGAACCGTCTGCAGCAGTTTGAGCTCCTCCAGTCCGTTCTCCATCAGCTGCCACAGCATGTTAATGATGTTCCCCGCTGCCGCCTGCAAACACACTCATTAACTCATCTAAACGTCAGCGCCACCGCTGAGACTCTAATGTCATTACTCTTAAACTGAAGCGCTCACATAACCCTACTATGGTATCATCTGGTACTTTGATATGCAGAACGCTCCTTGTTATTGGTTTAGGCTTTAACTAGGTACACGACTCAGCCTCTTTGTAAAATAGTTTAGGGTTGTGTGTGTTTGTGTGTGTGGGTGCTTGTTTTTGTGAAATATCAGGACACAAATGTGTATAATGACATGGGTATGACACAGACAGATATTACAAGGAGAGGGTGACTTATGAGGACATTACCCATGTCCCCACTTTTCAAAAAGCTTATAAATCACACAGAATGAGTTTTTTTTTTGGTTTTTTTGAGAAAGCAATAATGCAGAATGTTTCCTGTGATGGGTAGGTCCAGGGGCAGGGGAAGAGGCAGCATGTGTGAGTGTGTGTATGTGTGTTGGGTAGGGTAGGTTTAGGGGCAGGGTGTGTGTGTGTGTGTGTGTGTGTGTGTGTGTGTTGGGTAGGTTTAGGGGCAGGGGCAGTGTAGGGGGATAAAAAAATATGGTTTGTATGGTATAAAAACCATTACGCCTATGGAATGTCCCCACAATTCACAAAAACAAACGTGTGTGTGTGTGTTTTGTCACCTTGGACATAATCATTCATAATCATTATCATTCAGATGACTGCTGAACAAGCTGTCAGTAAATATTTTATGCAGAGTGAGGAGGAAGTTTTTTTGAACACTTTGTTTATTGAGATCATGCCAATATATTACAACAATATTAGAGGAGGAAGTTTGTGTGTGTGAGTGTGTGTGTGTGTATGACTGAGAGTGTAAGTGTGTGAGTATAAGTGTGTGAGTGTTTGAGTATGTAAGTGCATGAATGAGTGTGTAAGTGAGAGTGTGTGTGTATGACTGAGAGTGTAAGAGTGTGAGTGTATGTGTGCGAGTGTGTGTGTGTGTGTGAGAGAGAGAGAGAGAGAGAGAGAGAGAGAGAGAGAGAGTGAGTGTGTGTGTGAAAGAGAGAGTGTGTGTGTGTGTGTGTGTGTTAGTGAGTGAGTGTATGTGTGAGTGTGTGTGGGAGGAGTCAGTGAGTGTGTGTGTGTGAGAGCATGTGTGTGTGTGTGTGCGTGAGAGTGTGTGTGTGTGAGAGTGTGCGTGTGTAAGAGTGTGTGTGAGTGAGAGAGTGTGTGAGTGAGAGTGTGAGTGTGAGTGTGAGAAAGAGTGAGTGTGTTTGAGTTTTCTGACCTCAGACACGACCTCATGTGACATGAGTCTCTGAATGGCGGCGAGACACAGCTGGGTGATTTTGGGTTCTTTGGTCCCGCAGCCCATGAGGAACGGCTGGACCACTTCAGAACTGTTCTCCTTCAGCGCTGATGACACAGCAAACAGGAAATCAACACAACAGGCTTTATTAATCACCACATGGGTCACTGATAACACACACTTCTTCAACATCACATGCTCTCACCTGCCAGGATGTCCGTGTTTCTAGCAGCGATGGTTTTGATCTTGACTATGCCAGACTCTGCAGCCTAAAGAGAGACAACAAACTCACGTGAGATTCTTTATATGAAAATATGGAAAGAAACTTGACGTATCGTTAACGGTAGGGATAAACCGACGTAGAAATTTGAGTAGATTTGAATTTCCTTTTTGTTACTTTAATCACTCGCCATGGCAAAACCATTTGAGATATTCAATATCCATTCAAAATTTAACATCTTCAATGTCTTGCCACCAGTTTGGTGTGAATCGTCTGAATCTTTTAGGAGGAGTAGTTGATGAGTTGGTTTAACTTTGGTAACTTTTCAAGAAAGGAAACGTTTCCAAATTAGAGTAAAAACTAAAATATAAAAGAAATAAAACAGATTTACAATTACTATTTTATTTTTCCATAAATATCAGCTGATACTAATACATTATTATTATTTTTATGAAACACTACTATTGTCTGACAAACAGCAGCTCATGCATCCAATGGAAATAAAAACATTTTTGTCAAATAAATAAAAAATAATATGTATAAATGTATAAATAAATAAATAAATGTATAATTAAATACATGTATACATTTATAAATAAATGAATGTATAAATAAATGAATGTATAAATAAATAAATAAATTAATGTATAATTAAATAAATGTATAAATAAATTAATCTATAAATAAATGAATAAATAAATGATTTAATTAAATCCAGGTAAATAAATCAAGTCCCTGCATTATTCCCTGCTGAATATTCAGCTGCACTCAGAAACGTGTCCCATTACAGAAGTAAAATGTGCAGTGAATGCCAATTCATCCTGACTTCAAACCAGAAGCGTTTCAGAGGTCAAACTCAAACACGCTCTCGACATGAACGGCTCTAAAACCCTTCACCCAAATGGTTTCTCTGAGTCTTAGAGAATCCAGAAGCATGTTGTGGAAAAATGAAGCGTTTCAGAGTGAGCACGCAGTGCTGAGCCGTGCTGCCCACTGAGTTCCACAGGCCACAATGCCTCTTTTCTCCCCGAACAGCAGGGAATCACTTCACAAACACACTACGCTATCTGTTCGACTGGCTGCCTCCATCACAGCCTCTCTCCATTTCTCCTTGTCACATCTGATCATCCGTCTCGCTCAACTCCTCACACACTCCGGGGAGATCCACGAGACGCTAAAGAAACACACACACACACACACACACACACACACACACACACACAGCTGTGTGTCCTCTCTGGAGGGGACGTGTTTGACAGAGTGACATGAGGTGAAGTGCATGAAAGTGATGAGTTCTGCAAAACTTCTGACGATCACAACAGATCTCGGATCTGAACGCTTCGATTTCAGACAGACATATACCAGTTCTTCTAGTAAACTTCTTTCCAGGATTTTTGGAAACTTTTTCCAAGAATTTTTGGAACTTCTTTCAACAATTGGCCACAATGAATATTAAAGAGTGGGCGATCAAATAAAGGAAATAAATCATTTTTCTGACTTTCGTTCCATTAGTGATTCTTTCTTAAACTCACAAATAGAGATGTTTGTGAAAATCACAATCAGTCACTGAAAGTTTTGTGATATGAACTTTTTGACCTTTAAGCTTCAAACTGATTCACGATGGCAAGTCATTCTGGTGGTTTTTCGAACAGAATCAGACAAAGCCAAAGGCAAGACACGGGTTCAAGGTCTGTTTTAGCTTGATCTCTCTTGTGTTAATACACGTCGTATCTTTAAATCTAATCTGATTGACAGGAGGCTTGTTTGACCTCTTGACCTGTGTTGTTGCATGGCAACAGTTGGTAAAGGTGACTACTAAATTAAAGGTTTGCTAACTTCACAGAGATTTGAGTTAATCTTCAAAAACAAGCAGAACCACAGGAACTCAAACACTGAAAAACCTCTTAAAGCAAACACAACAACAGTGGTACAGTAATGGTACAGAATATTACAATAAACACCATAATACTGAATGAGAACCATACTCGCATACTATAGAGTAGTTACATGGTACGTCATATGTGAATATTATTATATTCAATATCATTTGAAAATTTTCCCAAAACATTTTACAATTCGGTAACACTTTACTTAAAGCCTTTAAATAAAACGCATTATTCAAATATTTTAATGCATTAATTATGCTTTGTAATGCAACTTATAATGCATTGTAAGATCTCATGAATAATTGTTGCCACTAGCCACAGTTATAATACTTCGGTTACACCTTTAATACATTAAAATACATGGCAAATAACCAATTTCAGATGCAACAAGGATTCTGCAAATATTATAATGCATTCACTTATTTATTAAAAGATATAATGCATCATAATGTACAACAATGCATTATAAATAAAGGCTTTAAGTAAACTCCTAAGCATGCTTTAAGTAAGCACACTGCCTCCGCCGGCTTGCCTTCTTCCCATAGTGCATCCTGGTGGCATGTGTTCCCCAGGTAAGCGACACACACACACCCGGCCATCCACGTGATGTTAAAGAAAACATGATTCATCAGACCAGGCCACCTTCTTCCATTGCTCTGTGGTCAGTTCTGATGCTCACGTGCCACTGTTGGTGCTTTCGGTGGTGGACAGGGGTCAGCATGGGCACCCTGACTGGCCTGCGGCTATGCCACCCCATACACAGCAAACTGTGATGCACTGTGTATTCTGACACCTTTCTATCAGAACCAGCATTAACTTCTTGAGCAATTTGAGCTCCAGTAGCTCGTCTGTTTGATCGGACCACACGGTCCAGCCTTCGCTCCCCACGTGCATCAATGAGCCTTGGCCGCCCATGACCCTGTCGCCGGTTCTCCACTGTTCCTTCCTTGGAGCACTTTTGATAGATCCTGACCACTGCAGACCGGGAACACCCCACAAGAGCTGCAGTTTTGGAGATGCTCTGACCCAGTCGTCTAGCCATCACAATTTGGCCCTTGTCAAACTCGCTCAAATCCTTGCTCTTGCCCATTTTTCCTGCTTCTAACACATCAACTCTGAGGACAAAATGTTCACTTGCTGTCTAATATATCCCACCCACTAACAGGAGCCGTGATGAAGAGATCATCAGTGCTATTCACTTCACCTGTCATAATGTTATGTCTGATCGGTGTATATATACTTTTATATTTTAAATATATTATATATATTATATATTATAAGTTACTATTTTTAATGTTTTTTATGTCTCTTCTGCTCACCAAGCCTGCATTTATTTTAACAAAAACACAGAGAAAACTGTAATATTGAGAAATATTATTACAATTTAAAATAAGTGTTTTCTATGTGAATACATAATACAGTGTAATTTATTCCTGTGATCAAAGCTGGGTTTTCAGCATCATTACTCCAGTCTTCAGTGTGTCACACGATCCTTCAGAAATGCAGAAAATCAGCTTTGATTACAGGAATAAATTATGTATATATGTATATTATGTAATAATATTAAGATATGATGCAATATAACGTAAAATATCTAAACATTCTTAAACAAGTTACATCTACTTGAGAAACAAAAAATATGTCTTCACAAAAACTTTTAGTCTATTCCCTATTTTCGAACAGCAATTTTGTAGTGACACGTGTAAAATAAGGGAAGTTTCTCCTTATCGCTCATTCATTAGTCAGCAAACAGTCAGACTCTCTAGAAATACTGTTGTGTTTCTCTCCCAGGGAATGAATTAATCCACAGAAATGAGTTTTCCCTGGTAAACAAATTAATTCCACACTGCCAAACGAGAGGCCGTAAGCATTCACAGAGGATTCAGAGCAGCAAAACCACGAAACCATGTTCCTCTACGCCCTGGAAACAAGTCAAAGACTATTTGTGTCAGTCCGACACAGTTTGTCCCTCAGACTGGGGCCGTTTGGTGCCGTTACCTCTGCTTACAGGTGAAGGAAAGTGTGGAGTCAAATCAGTGATTTATGACCTTTGCCTGCCTGTCAATCTGCTTCCAGACACTTTGAATGGATCGTAACAATGGAGTCTTTCGGACACTGTCACACAGATTTAATGAGTGTCTAATAATAAACGCATTATTATTATTACTACAATAAACCGAAAGCCACACTTGGTCTGTGTTGCTTGACGTTGTTACAAAAGTATTTATATCGAGCAGAGGAAATATACTGATCTAATTTAAATGACTACTTTAATTCAATTAAAATTATCATCTAAAATGTATTTTGTTTAAAAATATTTATTTGACATATTATTGCATTTGCTCAACTAATTCATTATATATTGAGATTTTTTACAATATAGGGAATAAACTGGCCAGTTTCTATCTAATTTTCATTAAAAAATGTATCTAAATTAAATTTTATTTAATAATATTTGACATTTTATTGCATTTGCTTAATCATATCATTATATATTAATTATTTGTATATTTTATTACATGTGCAGAGGAAATATATTGGCCAATTTTTATCATTTTTTTATCAAAAATGAATTTTATTTAACAACATTCCCTTGACATTTTATTGCATTTGCTTAATCATATCATTATATATTAAGATATATTATATATTAATTATTTTATTACATGAACAGAGGAAATATGGTAATTGTTTATCTAAAATGAATTTGATTTAACTATAATTAATATTTTATTGCATTTGCTTAATCATGTCATTATATATTAATTATTTGTATATTTTTTACACGTGCAAAGGAAATATTCGCCAAATTTCTAATTTTCATTCCATTATTTTTTAACTAAAACAAATTTGATTTAATAATATTAATTTGACATTTTACTAAATTTGCCTAATCATATTATGTATTAGGATATAAATGAATTATTTGTATATATTTTTAACATGTGCAGAATGAATATATTGGCCAATTTCTAACTAATTTTCAATATATTTTTTTAGTTTTTTTGTTCAATATTTCATAATATTTACTTGACATTATGTATTGGCCATTGTCAAAAAAATTCTAAAATTAATTTTTTAATAATATTTATTTGACACGTTTTTGAATTTGCTTAATTATACCATTCTATATTAAGATATATCATATATTAACTACTTGTATTTATACACAGAGTCAAGTCAAGCTCTTAACTGTCAATGTACAGGAACCACGACCTACACACATATCATATCATACAGTTGCACGTATGTATACAGATGAACCAGTACATATAGCTACATAAGCACACACTGCGGTGACTGTATATGATATATGTGTATGATATATGATATGTGTGTATGTATATGTGTACCTCTTTGACTGGAGGGAATTTCTTCTTGCACTCCATGGACAGAGAGCGCAGATCCGCCTGCATGTTCTCCAGGAGTTTCTTCACCGCTTCGGGGCTGCTGGTCGACATCTTCACACTCATTCGACGCCAATCCAACTCTAATTAATGATTAATAACTCGATTAAACCGACCGGGATGTTCGGGCTCCAGCGCGAGACACATAAATAACCGCCTCACACACACATCAACATACGAGTCTGCTTTCAGCCGCGCGCGCTCGTGTGTGTCGCACACATGATCATAATCATGCTGATCGCTACGATCCAGATGCTCTTTATGACATTTATGATCTATACGTGCGCTTCTCGCCCGAGTTTCATGGTTTTCTCATCATTCCTGGATCCCATAATGTCTGTGCGGAAAATGACACGTCACATCAGTCGTCACTTCCGTAAACACTGACCGGATCCGCGGCGAGAGGGCGGGGCTGTGGCGCCCCCGCGAGGCGCTCAGGAGAACTGCAACAACACATTTACAGCTACATAACAAGTATATTTTACATAACCTCAAGAATTATAGTCTACTTCAACGTTCATAAAATAACTTAAACAGCTCTTAAATAAATGTACATACTCATTTAATTATTTTCACATTCATTTATCATTGATATTGTATCATATTTAACCTCTGCACATTGTTTTTGCACCTTAAGGAGTTTTGATTTCGATTGAGGCTACAGAAATGTGTTTGAAGGGTTGCAATATTTACATTTAAGTTTATTAATTTAGCAGATACTTTTATCCAAAGTTATGCAAATGAGAAGTCAAAAGTTCACAAGGGGTTAATAGAAATCATACATTAAAAATTGACAAAAAATGAATTCACACTTGTGTTGCAACTACTTTAATTCAACAGCAGATTAATGATTACCGACTACCCATTTTATTGTTGATATTTGATCATATTTAGCCTGTTAAAGGTACAGTGTGTAAAAATTACAGCTAGTGGTTGAAATGAGTACTGCAGTTCTAACTCAAAATATAATTTGTTCTCAGAGAAATGAGAATAGCTGCGTTTCCACTGCAGGAATTTTCCCGAGGAACTAGGAACTTTGGGGTGGTACTCTTTGTGTTTCAACCGCAGGAACCGGGGTCTAAATGAAGCTCCGGGTAAATATTTCCCCCTCCGAAAGTCGTTGCTCGCAAGGTAGTACTTTTTCAAAGTTCGGGAACTTTCAGGGGTGGGACTTGGGCGCTGAACATGCTGATTGGTTGAGCTCACGCAGCATTTTATTTCAACAGGCATTTTTAAAAGTCTTTTGCGAGGTTCGTTCTGCGTTCAGTAAATATCAGTCTTGCTCTGCGCGCGTTCTTCTGAGCCATCTCACGGTCAAAGTCCATAATGACTGATAACATACGTTGTAATTTTAAATCTAGATTTACGAGCTCAGAATACGCTTTAGTATCAGTGATCGTCTCTTTTCCGCCATTTTGTTAATTACCTCTTTAGTAAACCAATACATATAACCAGAAAAACTAGCACAGCTTGAACACACATCACAGAACGGTGCAAGGCGAGCAATTTGCGCTTATAAAACGTAAACTTTTTTTTTTTAAATGACCAATCGTTTCGCTAGATAAGACCCTTATTCATCGTCTGGTGTCGTTTAAAGCCCTTTGAAGCTGCACTGAAACTGTTATTTGGACCTTGAACCCTTTGGGGTCCATTGAAGTCAATTATATGGAGAAAAATCCTGGAATGTTTTCAAAACCTTAATTTCTTTTTGACTGAAGAAAGAAAGACATGGACATCTTGGATGACATGGGGGGCGAGTAAATCATCAGCAAAATTGTATTTAAAAGTGAACTAATCCTTTAAATGCAACAGCGTCTGCTGCGATAATCTGTTCCTGTCTGGATCAATCACGCAAACCAGCGCATAACAGTTTTCTCTTTTATTGATGTAATGTACATGTCATGAGTAACACAGTATATCTGGCTCAAATGAAACACATTTACAAACCCAAACTCAAGCTTTCTGTACAGGTTATATACACAAAGACTGCGGGCGGTCTGCTTACAGGACGCTGCATCACGTCATCAGTGAAAACAGACATCTGATTGGTCCTCAATATGCAATCTGATTGATTTGTGCAGACGTTAAAAATTATGTATCACACATTTGTTAAACAGTAGATTCTAGACGACAGATGTACTCTGCTTTAATAAAGTTCACAATAGAAATACAAAATCGTGAGATACAATGATTTAAGTCCTAAAACATTCTCAAGTGCACAACAAGTATTGATCAATGACCCTGTGTGTGTAACACTAACTTCCACATCACGTATTCCTCCTTATTCCTGTAATACTACCAGAACAATCTTCATAGGCATTTATAACTCATGCATGATAAACCTCACAGGCTTTGCTGTATTTATAACATACATCCACACTGATTCTAAAAACACTGGTTTGCTTCCTTAGAAAGCAGATGCATTGATTGTATGAACTGAAACAGTCCTAAAGACGCTCCAGTTTCCGTTTCCAACATGTGTTTTGATTGCGTTCCTCTCTGCCTCCTGCTGGGCAAAGGGTTTGGCTGGGACAATAGTTGATATTTACTGGACTCATGTCATACAAAACGTTCTTTTTTCCTGCTAGAACACAAAATAAAATACAATGAAATCACTGACCGGGAGCTTTTGTGTTCCTCTGAAATCCAGGTTTGGAATGACATGAGGGTGAGTAAACATTTCAAGTGCGCTATTCCTTAATAAACAACACTGGAGCTAAACAACTTCAAAATCCTTCGCTTCCGGAGTGAATTGCAAGGATCTTCCTGTTTCGATTCAAGCCATTGTGAATCTACTCAGATTGCCAACTTTTGTGTCAATATTACTGAAAGCAGATTTTTTTCTGTTGTTGTTTAAAATAGAAAAGAGATCACAATTTTCCCACGATTCTGAATAGACAACTAAACAAAGTTGATTTAATAAATTTCTATTTATTATTTTTTTAAACCGGGTCGAGTGAATGATTCAATGACTCACTTTACTTGTTTCATTACTGGATGAATCAGCGTTTTTGAATGAATCTCTTGCATGAATGATTCAATGACTCACTCTTATAGACTTCACTTGTTTCATTACTGGACGAATCAGTGTTTTTGAACGAATCTCTTGAATGAATGAACCAATGACTCACTCTTATAGACTTCACTTGTTCCATTACTGGACAAATCAGTGTTTTTGAATGAATCTCTTGAATGAATGAATCAATGACTCACTCTTATAGACTTCACTTGTTTCATTACTGGACGAATCAGTGTTTTTGAACGAATCTCTTGAATGAATGATTCAGTGACTCACTCATAAAGACTTCACTTGTTTCATTACTGGATGAATCAGCGTTTTGGAATGAATCTCTTGAATTAATGATCCAATGACTCACTCAAAGACTTCAATTGTTTCATTACTGGATGAATCAGTGTTTTTGAATGAATCTCTTGAATGAATGATTCAATGACTCACTCTTAAAGACTTCACTTGTTTCATTACTGGATGAATCAGTGTTTTTGAATGAATGATTCAATGACTCACTCAAAGACTTCACTTGTTTCATTACTGGATGGATCAGCGTTTTTGAACGAATCTCTTGAATGAATGAATCAATGACAAATACATTTATTAACTGTCACTTGTCTCCACCTACTGATGCAATGATTTAATTGATAGAATATTTTTTTGAACCATCAAGTTACTCTTAAAAGGTAATTTGCTCTATTTTCGTAGCCATCAGTGTTTATATCCCAACTATAACCTTTTATTCCAGTATTTTTGTGATAATTAAGAGAATTGTTAACATTCTTGCAGATTTATAAAAAAACTGAAATATCACATGGTCCTAAGTATTCAGACCCTTTGCTGTGACACTCATATATTTAACTCAGGTGCTGTCCATTTCTTCTGATCATCCTTGAGATGGTTCTACACCTTCATTTGAGTCCAGTTGTGTTTGATTAAGTCGAGTCAACTTTATTTATATAGCTCTTTTAACAATGCAGATTGTTTCAAAGCAGCTTCACAGTGTTAAACAGAAAAATAATGCAACAGAATATATTTCGATTATCATACAGTAACAATATGGGCTTTAGATCAGTAATTTGGTATATATGGTTAATTTAGTTTAATAATTAGATTTATTTTGAAATTTATTTGAAAAATTGTTTTTCCCCAACTGAGCAAGCCAAGCCAGAGGCGAGCGACAATTATACTGATTGGACTTGATTAGGAAAGTCACACACCTGTCTATTTAAAGACCTTACAGCTCACAGTGCATGTCAGAGCAAATGAGAATCATGAGGTCAAAGGAACTGCCTGAAGAGCTCAGAGACAGAATTGAGCCAAGGCACAGATCTGGCCAAGGTTACAAAAAAAAATTCTGCTGCACTTAAGGTTCCTAAGAGCACAGTGGCCTCCATAATCCTTAAATGGAAGACTTTTGGGATGACCAGAACCCTTCCTAGAGCTGGCCGTCCGGCCAAACTAGCTGAGGGGGGAGAAGAGCCTTGGTAAGAGAGGTAAAGAAGAACCCAAAGATCACTGTGGCTGAGCTCCAGAGATGCAGTCGGGAGATGGGAGAAAGTTGTAGAAAGTCAACCATCGCTGCAGCCCTCCACCAGTCGGGGCTTTATGGCAGAGTGGCCTGACGGAAGCCTCTCCTCAGTGCAAGACACATGAAAGCCTGCATGGAGTTTGCTAAAAACACCTAAAGGACTCCAAGATGGCGAGAAATAAGATTCTCTGGTCTGATGAGACCAAGATAGAACTTTTTGGCCTTAATTCTAAGCGGTACGTGTGGAGAAAACCAGGCACTGCTCATCATGGTGTTGGCAGCATCATGCTGTGGGGGTGTTTTTCAGCTGCAGGGACAGGACGACTGGTTGCAATCGAGGGAAAGATGAATGCGGCCAAGTACAGGGATATCCTGGACGAAAACCTTCTCCAGAGTGCTCAAGACCTCAGACGGGCCCGACGGTTCACCTTCCAACAAGACAATGACCCTAAGCACACAGCTAAAATAATGAAGGAGTGGCTTCATAACAACTCTGTGACTGTTCTTGAATGGCCCAGCCAGAGCCCTGACTTAAACCCAATTGAGCATCTCTGGAGAGACCTAAAAATGGCTGTTCACCAACGTTTACCATCCAACCTGACAGAACTGGAGAGGATCTGCAAGGAGGAATGGCAAAGGATCCCCAAATCCAGGTGTGAAAAACTTGTTGCATCTTTCCCAAAAAGACTCATGGCTGTATAAGATCATAAGGGTGCTTCTACTAAATACTGAGCAAAGGGTCTGAATACTTAGGACCATGTGATATTTCAGTTTTTCTTTTTAAATAAATCTGCAAAAATGTCAACAATTCTGTGTTTTTCTGTCAATATGGGGTGCTGTGTGTACATTAATGAGATAAAAATTTACTTAAATGATTTTAGCAAATGGCTGCAATATAACAAAGAGTGAAAAAATGTAAGGGGTCTGAATACTTATATATATATATATATATAATAAAAAATTATATATAATCCAAAATTTTGTGTTTACATAATATATGTGTGTACAAACAAATATTTAAAAAATATGTGTATACTGTATATATGTAATATAAATTTAAGGGAGTCTATATATATATATATAGTGGGTTCAGACCCTTAAATTTATATTACATATATACAGTATATATATATATATATATATATATATATATATATATATATATATATATATATATATATATATATATATATATATATATGTAATATATATATATATTATATAATATATTATATATATAATATATTATATGTAATATAACAAATATTTTATGTATAAATATAACAGATTCTTCTTAAATATATACACGTATTTGTGTGTATTCAAGTATACATAATTATGCATATTACACACACATATTTTATGTAAACACAAACTTTTATTTTGAAGTAATGAAAAAATATATGCAATTTAATATAATATATGTTTCATTGTTTATATCATTTTGTGTAATTTTTTTCTAGTCTAATCAAATAGTGAAATCCAGACTAGACATCATGTTTTGCTTTAAAATGAGTGATTACAGCAGTAAAATGGTTGCAAACAGTGTTTTTTAACATTCTGCTGTCTATAATATTGACACTCACTGGCTTTTCACCCTCTGAGCGACAAGAGCAAGCATGAAATCAGAAGACGCTCGTCAGATCCTCTCAGACTCGAGAGGTCGAGCGTCAGCCTGCCGTGTCGGAAGGTTTATTTGGCTGCCAGAACTGTGTGAGGTATCATGGGAAGGTTTTGAAGCACCACCCGTGGGGAAACATACAGAGGTCCGTCACGGGACGGCCGGACTAACAGTGCGACTCTTTCTCGCTGACGGGTAAGTACCCGTCTTTGGTTGGGGCGCTGCGCTGGCGAAGAGTCTCACCGTCGGCTGTAAAAATGGTCTGAGGTTTCTTCTGTTGTCGTGTGGGTTTGGGCAGGTCCAGCGAGGGCGTGGTGAGCTCATTGAAACGCTGAGGATAAAAAAATTGAAATATGAAGTCTATGAAGTCACTATGGTGGGATACTTCATCCCAAAATGCAATGTGGTGCACTTTTTAACTTGTGGTGTGATGCATGAAGAGTGAGTTAGCGTCGCTCACCTCACGCAGGGAACCTTTGACTGTGCTCAGTTTGTAGATGACCCACAGCGGGATGCAAACCATAGAGGAGAGTGCCAGCAGCCAGCCGAGGGCGTAGCCCCACCACGGGTACACATACTCGTTATTATACTTCAGAGGAGTGTACTTGATCAGGGAGAACGCAAACGTGCCCTGACAACAAAACACTGGATTAGAGCTTGAGCTTAAAATATTAAAAAGTTTCTACAAATGTAGCATTAACCAGAATCCATCCATCATCCATCCATCATCTATCCATCCATCATCCATCCATCATCCATCCATCCATCTATCCATCCATCCATCATCTATCCATCCATCATCCATCCATCCATCCATCCATCCATCATCCATCCATCCATCCATCCATCCATCCATCCATCCATCCATCATCTATCCATCCATCATCCATCCATCCATCCATCATCCATCCATCATCTATCCATCCATCCATCCATCTATCCATCCATCCATCATCTATCCATCCATCATCCATCCATCCATCCATCATCCATCCATCATCTATCCATCCATCCATCCATCATCCATCCATCCATCCATCCATCCATCCATCCATCCATCCATCCATCCATCCATCCATCCATCCATCCATCCATCCATCCATCCATCATCATCTATCCATCCATCCATCCATCCATCCATCCATCATCCATCCATCCATCCATCCATCCATCCATCATCATCTACCCATCCATCCATCCATCCATCCATCATCCATCCATCCATCATCCATCTATCCATCCATCCATCATCCATTCATCATCTATCCATCCATCCATCCATCATCATCTATCCATCCATCCATCCATCCATCCATCCATCCATCCATCCATCATCCATCATCCATCCATCATCCATCATCCATCATCCATCCATCCATCCATCATCCATTCATCATCCATCCATCATCCATCCATCCATCCATCATCCATCCATCATCCATCCATCCATCCATCCATCCATCCATCATCTATCCATCCATCATCCATCATCCATCATCCATCCATCTATCCATCCATCATCCATCCATCCATCATCCATCCATCCATCCATCATCCATCTATCCATCCATCCATCCATCCATCATCTATCCATCCATCCATCCATCCATCCATCCATCCATCCATCCATCCATCCATCCATCCATCATCCATCATCCATCCACCCATCCATTCGTCCATCCATCTATCTATCTGTCTGCTGATTTGGTGCTCAAGAAACATTTTTTATGACTTATATATTTTACTGTACTTATTAAAGTATAGAAGGTAAAAGACTCACAAAACATGTGGCCGGGGTGAAGAAGAGCCAGCAGTATTTAATGTACGGCCCGGGACGGTAACCAATCATGTCCTCGATATTGTCATAGAAGCGATTAGCACCTGAGAGTCAACAACAGCAACAACAACAACAAAATCAATGTGATGAAAACCTTATGAGCTGCCTTGCATTATTTATCATTTATATAATGCTAATAATAAAATATAAATATTTAATAAATATATAAAATTGCCATTCTTCTTGGCTCCTGCACCAAATGCACAGGCTCTAAAACAGCGTGACAGACGTCTCACCGTATATCCAGGCAATGCAGACGGTCTCAAAAACAGCTACAAAGAGCAAACACATGCCACTGGCTGCATAGTAGTCGAACAGCTGGAAGACATACATCCCACCCTGAAAGACAGACAGACAGACAGTTTATACATCTGATATTCATAAAGATATTCAGAGATTTTCACGTCAGTGTCACAATACCTCTGTGAGCATAATGAGACCCACGAGGAAGGACACGACGGCCACGACGAGGATGAGCAGCTCCCTGCGGTTCTTCCGGCGGAAGAAAGACGGATACATGTCCACCATAGCCGTGACCAGACTCTCCACACACACGAACTGCAACAGAGCAACCAAAAACTGTCTAAACTCTGGGGTTTATCTGGCTTGTTGATGTTTCCTAGCCACTCAAATATGCACAAAATCAAATGCTGACAATGCATACAGTGAAGATTCATACCTGACTGTCCAAACCCAAAAGGACAATCATGAGGAAAAAGAAACAGGCCCACAGAGGAGAGATGGGCATCATGGACACGGCCCGCGGATACGCGATGAACGCCAGACCGGGACCTGAAAGAGACCACGTAGAAAAACACAAGAGCAAACTTTTGTGTCATAATTTGTGACAGATTCTCTGTAATATGTTGTTTGTTTGGCTATATATCACTACATTTGTGAATTGGGCACATTGTCTGAAACATGAACCCGCTCACATTTAGAGAGTAAAACCGATTTAACCGGCCGTGACACATTAACAGAAAAAGGTCATTTACAAACAAACCTGAATGTGTGCACTGGGACAGACAGAGATTAAGGGATTAAAGGGCAATTTTCTAAAAATACCCAAATGGAAAATTTTGTGGCTCACTAGTGCAAAATTTAAGTGTAGATATATATAAAAACCATAATAAACCATAACATTTGTGAAAGGAAAATTGTAAAAAAAAACAAAAACACACACACATACACACACACATATATATATAATTTTTTAAATATGTAATTATTCTTTTAAACAAATTACATATATATAGTATATCTATCTATATATATATATATATATATATATATATATATATATATATATATATATATATATATATATATATATATATATATATAATTAACAGTACATTATATACACATTTTATTTAATACTTTGATTATATTGTGGGTATTATAAAATATTATTTTTGTAAAAATTATATTAAACTGTGTTTCTTGTGGCTTATTGATTTTTGCTAGCCACTTGACTACTATTATTATTAAATTTCAGATACTGTATAAAATATATAATTTTTATACAAAATATAAAACTCACAAATGTGCATAATTGACATACTGTAATTTAATTAAAATGAACAATTATATAATCAATTGAAACATTACATATATATTATCCAATACCTGAAATATAATAATAGTAGTCAAGTGGCTAGTAAAAGTCAATAAGCCACAAGAAACATAGTTTAACATTAATTTTTTTATAAATAAATATAAACACATATAGGATGGGTGAAGCAGAACCCACCAGATTCTGCAACTTCTGAAATCGGGACGTTCTGCTCGTAAGACATGAAGCCAAGAATCGAGAAGATGGCGAAACCAGCGACAAAACTGGTCCCGCTGTTCAGGAAACACAGGGCCAAAGAATCCCTAAAAAGAAAACATTGTGTGTTAAGGGAAAAGTGTCTTGCAAATATTAAAGCAATTTAAAGTGATCTGATTTCAAAGGGTGAATCCACATGGACCTGATGAATCGCAGCGCTTCATATTTCTCGCGTTAAGGACTTTTATATTATTTACAGTCTATTATAAAATTATGGCATGTGACAGTAGAGCATGAGATCAGGCCGAGCTACAAATAAGAACAAATATTTTCCTTCCTTCATTCGGCCCTATAGCACACAATAACCCGTTGTCTACAGCAGTGGTTTTCAAACCTGTCCTGGAGGACCACCAGCCCTGCACATTTTGTGTGTCTCCCTCATCTATCACACCTGCTTCAACTCATCAGCTCATCACTAGAGACTGCAAGACCTGAAATGGGTGTGTCTGATATAGGGAGACAAACAAAATGTGCAGGGCTGGTGGTCCTCCAGGACAGGTTTGAAAACCACTGGTCTACAGAACATATGATCTATTCTCTATATACGTCAAATAGAGATTATATATAAATTAGCCAAATTATTCTAATGAATCAGCTCTATTAGTGAATCAGTGTTTATTAGTGACTCGCTGTCACTAAAGTAAAAGATACACATAGAATCTAGAATTGATGTTTAATGTAATAACATAAATAAGAGCTAATGATGAATATACCAGCGTGTTTTCTGAGGGTTTTCTGACCTGTAGCAGTTGTTGTTGTATTTGTTGTAGCTTCCAAGCGCGGTGAGGCAACCCAGACAGATGGCGTACGAGAAAAAGATCTGCGTGCCAGCGTCCATCCACACCTGAAAACACAAAAACAGATGTTAAACCACCTCACAGCCAAATAAATTGAGAAGATACATGTCCTTTTTATTTCTAACTATAGATTATTCTGCAGTATATATATATATATAAGGCATGCCTTATTCTCTTTGTGCTCGTGCTTTTGGATTCTATTGTTTTGTTTTTATTTGTTTTATTAATATACTGTATGTTCAGGACTTTGGGTCGACTGTGTAGTTTAAAACAATTATTATTCATTTTGGGTATTATATCAAATATAATTTTTTAATACAAAATATAAAATTGCAAGTGTAGTATCTTGCCAATTTTGCATTATATAATTAATAAGACATTATACATTATTTACATGATATACAATTAAGTACAATTTTATTTAATATTTTATTCGGGTATTACATAAAATGTATATTTTTTAATATAAAATTATATTACAGGAAAACAAAAACACATAATGTATAATATATGAATATAATAATATAATTCATTAATAATATTATATACATATATATATATATATATATATATATATATATATATATATATATATATATATATATATACTGTATGTACTATATATTCATTTTATAAATATTATTATTGTTGAATGATTTAGATGTATGTGAATATACTCATATCATGTGCTTACCTGTGACCTAATTAGTAGCTTTAACCAACTAATGTGGCTTCAGGCAATGAGCTTGAATGGACAAGATGAAAGATTAGAGCTGTTGTGGGATTCAGAGCTTGTGTAACCGCATGTTTTTGTAGTCTTAACGTCCTGAAACGTGTTTAGACATGATTTGGGAAAATCATGCTGATGGTAGTTTTTTTATTAGCCTGTCAATCAAACCCTCTGATTTCAATCTCAGCGCTGTTTTTCGTAACTCCGCTCGTCCACGTGCCGCCACGGGGCGATGTGGGGACATTAAAGTTATTATGACACACACAACGTTACGTGATGATGCATGTATTGTGCAAGACTGGTGTAATCTCTGTCCTATAAAAACTACTCTTCTGGTCTCTCCTGTGGGATTTTTGCAGTGTTTTGTCGTCCAGCAGGTGAAAAATCGCTTTCCATGTACTCCATCACTTTCATGTAATCCAGGCTACAAAACTAGTGTGTATCCACAGGGAAAAATTCCTCACACTCCCTTTAAAACCTCACATGTATCACCAGAGGTGTGCTGAAAACACCACGGATGTCCAAGCGAGACATCACCCTTCGAGAATTTCACTCATGATGCTTACACGTCTTTGGAGCCTTAAATCACCAATCTAACTCAATCAGCTCAATGGTTCTCTCACAACTCCAACCATGTGTTATTAATGTCAATTCATGTTGATTTAAAAATCTGACCCATGACGCTCAAGTTTTTAGAGCCACAGATCACTGATTTGACGAACTGTCCAACTGGTTACATTTCTGGTTGAAGGTTTCATTAATTGTGGTCTCTAATATCTAAGACCGATTTGCCTAACTGTTCACATAAACCCACAAGATTTTGTTGAACTGGCCTAAGACTAAAAACAGCAACTGTTACCTATCAAATCCAACCAAACATGCCAATATTGACCAAATCAAGGTTTATTATGCTTTATTATTTGAGGTTGAAGTCAACAAAAAATCTATAACACTTAACATAATTAAAATGGCTTATAAATGCCACTTTATAAATAATTTGATACCAAAGTTTGGATTTGATGCAAAACAGCAAATCAAATCCAGCCTTTACAGAATTATAAATGAGCTATGAATGTTGATTCATGTTGATTTTAAAGAATCTGACCCGTGATGCTTAAGTTTTTGGAGCCACAGATCACCAATTGGACTAACTTTCTCTGGCTGTTCATGTAAACTCACAAGATTTTGTTGAATTTTTATACAGTTAAGACCAAAACATGTTAACACAGCAATGGGTTATGTCTCAAATCCAACCAAACATGCCTGTATTGACCAAAAAGAGCTTTATGATCGACCAATAGTCGGTTTTACTGATATTTCCCCAGATATTTAAGCATTTTTCCATAATGTGGTATTGGTTTTGTTATCCATTGTTATCCAAATCCATTTTGTGGCTGTTTTGAGAAATGTGCTCAAGTCCACCATTAAATCGGTTCTGTATATCGGTTATTAGGCATTTAAACATGCAAATAATCTAAATCAGTATTAGTTATAAAAAGTCAATATCGGTCAATATCTACTCATTTGTTTAAGACCAAAAGACGTCAAAACAGCAAACCCAGCCTTTACAGAATCATAAATGAGCTATGAATGTCGATTCATGTTGATTTTAAAGAATCTGACCCGTGATGCTTAATTTTTTAGATTCCAGAGATCACTGATTGGACTAACTTTCTCTGGCTGTTCATGTAAACTCACAAGATTTTGTTGAATTTTTATACAGTTAAGACCAAAACATGTTAACACAGCAATGGGTTATGTCTCAAATCCAACCAAACATGCCTGTATTGACCAAAAAGAGCTTTTTGATCGACCAATAGTCGGTTTTACTGATATTTCCCCAGATATTTAAGCATTTTTCCATAATGTGGTATTGGTTTTGTTATAGCAGATTCAGAGATAAATGTTGACAATCCGTCAAGTCATGTCACAATTGAGCTTTTATTTAAAAGAGACACTTTAGTGACAGTGCACTTTATTTATTTATTTTTGCACTCTTTCAGACCCCTTCATTGATTGATGTAGAAGTGTGTTTTGTTATGTATGCAAGGTGGAATGACAGTATAAGGTGTTGAAACAGGTTTGTTCAGTTCAGTGATGTTATAACGGTCAAAAACAGAAATAATATATATATATATATATATATATATATATATATATATATATATATATATATATATTGGTTTTGTATATCAGTTATTGGGCATATAAACATGCAAATAACCAGAATCGGTTATATAAAAAGTCAATATCGGTCGATCTCTACTCATTTGTATAAGACCAAAAGACGTCAAAACAGCAAATCCAGCCTTTACAGAATTATAAATGAGCTATGAATGTTGATTCATGTTGATTTTAAAGAATCTGACCCGTGATGCTTAAGTTTTTGGAGCCACAGATCACCAATTGGACTAACTTTCTCTGGCTGTTCATGTAAACTCACAAGATTTTGTTGAATTTTTATACAGTTAAGACCAAAACATGTTAACACAGCAATGGGTTATGTCTCAAATCCAACCAAACATGGTTGGATGTTATTAGTGATCGACAGATAACCGGTTTTACAGATATTTCACCCAACATTTAAGAATTTTTCCATAATCGGGTATTGGTTTCGTTTGGAGAAAGTCCACCATTACTGTGTATCGGTTATCATGCATATGCAAATAATCAAAATCGTATTAGTTATAAAAAGTCAATACCATTCAATCTCAGTTTCCTATGCTTTTTTATTTTTATGTTTAACATCTCATTGAATATCCTATAACACAGAATTCAAATGGCTTATGAATGCTACTTAATGTTGATTTTAAACCATTTGAACCATGATACTCAGGTTTTAGAAGCCTTAGATCAACAATTAACTAACTTTGTCCGACCGTTTCATTAATGCTGGACTCATTCAAGTCAAAAGATGTCAAAACAGCCATGGGTATCTCTCAAATCCAACCCTTGCAGGATTCAAATGGGTTATGAATGTCAATGCATGCTGATTTTAAAAGTATTTGATCTATTATAAGTTTTTGAGCCTTAGATCATAAATTTGACCATCTTTGTCCAACCGTTTACCTTTCTAGCTGAAGGTTTTATACATTACACTAATTTGAATACCTCTAAGGGCAAAAATTGTCTCTCAAATCCAACCAAAAATGCTCTTGTAGCTATACATAGATTTTCCAGAAGAAGTTTTAAGCTGTTAAGGAATGCTGGGATACATCTGGGTGGCCGTGTCGTGGCCTGTTCTCAGATATCACGTGGGTTTGGGGGTCTTCTTGTGACGCAGATGAGAAAGTCGGATCAAAGGTCAAACGCACAGATGGACGCAATCAAAGAAGGACAGAAAACAACGTTCCCCTGCTGGGCGTCCTGCTCCGGGCCACCACTAAGCACCTGGGTAGACAATTCACGTGACCTTTCGACACGAGACACTGAGAAAACAATGCGCTTGTTTTCCAGAGGACTTACAAAACACACTCCTGGACTCAATTTATTATGGACACAAATACCATTTTTCAGGACAGACTGTCCGCACTGTCATCAAGTGATGAAATTAATTAAAGTGCCCCTGTTATGCTGTTTTAAAGGGTCCTAATTTGGTTTTGATGGTCTCCTACAACTGGTTCACCTGCATCAAAGGTCAGAAAACACTTACATTTTCTCAAAATATACATTACAGCATCACCTCATTTTTCAAAGAGACAGTTCGTTCTAATATCCAGTCTCTCAAGATCTCTCCTTTCCGCAAGCCTGCTCTGGTCTGATTGGTCAGATGGACCAGTCTGTTGTGATTGGTCAGATAATCCAGTCTGTTCTGAATGGTCTACTCCCCTATGATTGGTCAGATGGCCCAGTGTGTTGTGATTGGTCTACTCTGCTCTGATTGGTCAGATGGCTCAGTGTGTTGTGATTGGTCTACTCTGCTCTGATTGGTCAGATGGCTCAGTGTGTTGTGATTGGTCTACTCTGCTCTGATTGGTCAGATGGCCCAGTCTGTTGTGATTGGTCTACTCTGCTCTGATTGGTCAGATGGCCCAGTCTGTTGTGATTGGTCTACTCTGCTCTGATTGGTCAGATGGCTCAGTCTGTTGTGATTGGTCTACTCTGCTCTGATTGGTCAGATGGCTCAGTGTGTTGTGATTGGTCTACTCTGCTCTGATTGGTCATATGGCTCAGTGTGTTGTGATTGGTCTACTCTGCTCTGATTGGTCAGATGGCCCAGTCTGTTGTGATTGGTCTACTCTGCTCTGATTGGTCAGATGGCCCAGTGTGTTGTGATTGGTCTACTCTGCTCTGATTGGTCAGATGGCTCAGTGTGTTGTGATTGGTCTACTCTGCTCTGATTGGTCAGATGGCTTTATCTGTTGTGATTGGTCTACTCTGCTCTGATTGGTCAGATGGCTCAGTGTGTTGTGATTGGTCTACTCTGCTCTGATTGGTCATATGGCTCAGTGTGTTGTGATTGGTCTACTCTGCTCTGATTGGTCAGATGGCCCAGTGTGTTGTGATTGGTCTACTCTGCTCTGATTGGTCAGATGGCCCAGTCTGTTGTGATTGGTCTACTCTGCTCTGATTGGTCAGATAGCCCAGTGTGTTGTGATTGGTCTACTCTGCTCTGATTGGTCAGATAGCCCAGTGTGTTGTGATTGGTCTACTCTGCTCTGATTGGTCAGATGGCTCAGTGTGTTGTGATTGGTCTACTCTGCTCTGATTGGTCAGATGGCCCAGTGTGTTGTGATTGGTCTACTCTGCTCTGATTGGTCAGATGGCCCAGTCTGTTGTGATTGGTCTACTCTGCTCTGATTGGTCAGATGGCCCAGTGTGTTGTGATTGGTCTACTCTGCTCTGATTGATCAGATAGCCCAGTGTGTTGTGATTGGTCTACTCTGCTCTGATTGGTCAGATGGCCCAGTCTGTTGTGATTGGTCTACTCTGCTCTGATTGATCAGATAGCCCAGTGTGTTGTGATTGGTCTACTCTGCTCTGATTGGTCAGAAAGCCCAGTGTGTTGTGATTGGTCTACTCTGCTCTGATTGGTCAGATGGCTCAGTCTGTTGTGATTGGTCTACTCTGCTCTGATTGGTCAGATGGCCCAGTGTGTTGTGATTGGTCTACTCTGCTCTGATTGGTCAGATGGCCTAGTCTGTTGTGATTGGTCTACTCTGCTCTGATTGATCAGATGGTCCAGTCTATTGTGATTGGTCTACTCTGCTCTGATTGGTCAGATGGCCCAGTGTGTTGTGATTGGTCTACTCTGCTCTGATTAGTCAGATGGCCTAGTCTGTTGTGATTGGTCTACTCTGCTCTGATTGGTCAGATGGCCCAGTCTGTTGTGATTGGTCTACTCTGCTCTGATTGGTCAGATGGCCCAGTCTGTTGTGATTGGTCTACTCTGCTCTGATTGGTCAGATGGCCTAGTCTGTTGTGATTGGTCTACTCTGCTCTGATTGGTCAGATAGCCCAGTGTGTTGTGATTGGTCTACTCTGCTCTGATTGGTCAGATGGCCCAGTGTGTTGTGATTGGTCTACTCTGCTCTGATGGATCAGATGGCCCAGTGTGTTGTGATTGGTCTACTCTGCTCTGATTGGTCAGATAGCCCAGTGTGTGTGATTGGTCTACTCTGCTCTGATTGGTCAGATGGCCCAGTGTGTTGTGATTGGTCTACTCTGCTCTGATTGGTCAGATGGCCCAATGTGTTGTGATTGGTCTACTCTCTCTGATTGGTCAGATGGCTCAGTCTGTTGTGATAGGTATACTCTGCTCTGATTGCTCAGATGGCCCAGTGTGTTGTGATTGGTCTACTCTGCTCTGATTGGTCAGATGGCCCAATGTGTTGTGATTGGTCTACTCTCCTCTGATTGGTCAGATGGCCCGGTCTGTTGTGATAGGTCTACTCTACTCTGATTGGTCAGATGGCTTAGTCTGTTGTGATTGGTCTACTCTGCTCTGATTGGTCAGATGGCCCAGTGTGTTGTGATTGGTCTACTCTGCTCTGATTGGTCAGATGGCCCAATGTGTTGTGATTGGTCTACTCTCCTCTGATTGGTCAGATGGCTCAGTCTGTTGTAATTGGTCTACTCTGCTCTGATTGCTCAGATTCCCAGTCTATTGTGATTGGTCTACTCTACTCTGATTGGTCAGATGGCCCAGTCTGTTGTGATTGGTCATCTTACAGCACTTGTCAGAAATAAAACGCCTATTACCATATCGGTATCTCAGCTCCGGAGGCTTCCTTGATACACAGTGATACGAACTGTATTATGTGGTTGAACGAATTTCCCTGTCAGAATTGTAGTGCTTTAGATGAAAAGCTGCGATACCTGCGGGTCCGCTAACCTTCCCAGGTCGGGGTAAAGGTAGAACTTGATCCCGCGGGACGCTCCTGGCAGCGTGACCCCTCTGATCAGTAAAATCAACAGCATCGCATATGGGAAGGTCGCAGTGAAGTACACCACCTGTCGGGTGACAGGAAAACAGTGTGAGCTTTAATACTAATGTCTGGATATTTACCATGATGCTGAATTATTACATTACTGATACAGGTTCCTGTTAAAGGCTTATGTGGAAAGATGTGGATTCTACCGAATTCTCATTTTTAATTTTGATAACATTATTTTGAAAGTGTTGCTTGAATCTGCAGAATAATTTAAATGAACTGATGGGCAAAACTGTAAAACCAACAGGTCTTTGCTCACGTACCTTGCCGGTGGATTTGACGCCTTTCCAGATGCAGAAATAACACATAACCCAGGCCAACAACAGACACAGGACCAGATCCCAGTGCAGCGTTCCCATCTCCTCCATCCCAGAGGAGATCCGCAAAACTCTCCGTCTACAGACAGACAGACAAATCAGCCGCAGCCTCCTTCAAATCACGCACATCGTTCACGGAATGTTTTTTTTAAAATGTCACGTTTTAGAATGTTCAAAAAACATTAAAAAGTAATGTCGGCAAAATGATCAAAGGGAATGTTAGAGTGACAAAGAGGATGCTTGTAAAACGTACTCCCAAAACTCGATCACAGGCGATGTTGCGTTTTCCATGTAACTTTGATCAATGGATTCATTTCGTCTTTGGAATTCCATGCAGGAATCTGTGGAAAACAACAGGATTATTGTTTTGCTAATGCAGAAGAAATTATACACATTATTTTATAATTATATATGAACTATGATACTAGTCGCAAGCGTTTCCGGACTGAATTCATGTTAAGGTCACCTGTGTTCCAGGTGTTGTTGCAGGACGACCACGGCAGGTTCCAGGAGAAGGAGAAGGACAGATAAAATATTCCCCAGGCCAAAACTATGATATAGTAGAAGTTCAGCAGAGCCACAATCACCTGAGTGGCGTATCCGATGCCTACAGTTGAGAAAGAGCGTTGGGAATGACATCATTTCCCATCATGATGTAGAAATGATGTCACTAATTTTTTTTTTATTGATTTCGTTTTTAAAATATAATCAAAATCAGTGTTGTCTTGCAAATTAAGACTACTAAAATTATTATTAATTAAAAGAAAGATGATATTAAATAAAATACAAATATCAGATGAAAAACGTACAAAATGTTATGACTTTTTTAAGATTTATGAATATCAATTAATAGTAAAATTCCATCAAATTAAACTGAATAATCTTTACATATTATTGTGAATTTTAAATGAGTAAAAAACTAAAGCTTAATACATTTTTTAAAATAAATTCTAAACTTAAATTTAAACATATATATATATATATATATATATATATATATATATATATATATATATATATATATATATATATATATATATATTTCATTTATGATTATGAATCACAAACTAAATGTTTATTAAGCTCTATTTTTTTTACTCATTTAAAATGATTAAAATTCAAAATTTATGAAAAAAATATATTAAAAAAATTAGGATTTATGAAAAATTCAATTTGATGGAATTGTATTATTTATAAGAAATTGAGCTTAACCTAAGTGAAAACAAGAAATGTTTGGTTGACGTACTTAAACTACTTAAATGAAAAGTAGTATATATATATATATATATATATATATATATATATATATATATATATATATATATATATATATATTTATAAAAAACGACGAAAGCACATATAACTTAAATTAGAATGAAAAATGAAAATATATAAATAAATGCAAACTCATTATAATATTAATAAATATTATAACAGTACCGGTAACTAAATATAACATTTTGTGGTATTTAATTATTTAAAAGATTTCTAAAATGAATATTAATTAAACAGATTATGTACAAACTATGCTACTGTTCATACAATGATAATTACAGACGTTTATATTTGATCTAATAATCGTTTGGTGTAGGACTCAACAATTTTCACTCAGAAATCGCTAGTAAACTTCACAAAATAATTATGGAAAAAATGACTTAAGTTAAAACTGAATTAATTTTATCTTTGACTGAAAACGTTTTTTTTCTTGTTTTATTTACAGTGTATCTTAGGGTAAAAAACATGGGATTTGTGTCTTCACTGTGTTTTCGATATGATATCGGATTTGTGTCTTCACTGTGTTTTCGATATGATATCGGATTTGTGTCTTCACTGTGTTTTCGATATGATATCGGATTTGTGTCTTCACATATAACTTTTGTACCCAGTGATGGTTCCTGTGAATATACAAACATGTCATATTGAAACGGTTTCCAGGCGAGAACTGATGGTTCACCTTCGAACAGCGGGCTGATCTTCCTCCAGCATGTGATTCCTCCCTCGCTGGTGAACTGACCCAGAGAGATCTCCAGGAAAAACACGGGGATTCCGCAGGTGAAGAGGAAGATCAGGTAGGGAATGAAAAATGCACCTGGAAGAGGATAATGACATCAGTCATGAGGAGAATCTGAGCACGTGTGAGCACTTTTATCTCAGGAGAAACATCTGAGAAGCTGAAGACTTCGGCGAACGCTCGTCCCAAACGTCTCTGTATGGACACACGCTATGCTATGGGTTAATCAAACAACAGCTGTGACCTTTCACCTCCTGAACTGCTAACACTTTCATCAGGCCAACTGTCGGATCAATAGGTCAGTTTCACAAACACCTGGCAAACGTTAAAAGCATTCGGGATCTAGACTGTGTGGATCCCTATCAAAACCTCAACTTTTCCGGCCCGTTGGATCCTCTAAACCAGGGGTTTTCAAACCGGGGTCCAGGGACACCCATGGGGCCGCGAGGCAGTGCTTGGTGGAAAAGTTTAGAGAAAAACAGTGTAGAAAATGTAACAATAAATAATATCAATCTAATCAAACTAGCTTTGATAAATACATTTACAATATATATATATATATATATATATATATATATATATATATATATATATATATATATATATATATATATATATATATATATATATATATATATATATATATATATATGATTAAAATAAATACAATTTGATTTCAATAATTAAATAATAAATGTAATTTAATAAAAAAATAAATGTATTAAAAATATATATATATATTAACTATTTGATCATATATAATATGATCATTCATAAATTAATAATACATTATTCAATCTGATTGAAATAAATAAATTGATTGAAATAAAAAATTAAAATAAATAAATACAATTTTATAAATATAAAAATTGTTTCAATAATAAATTATAACAAATAAATGAAACAATATTAAAATAAATAAATAAAGATTAAAATATTTGATTTAAATACATAAATAGATAATACACTATTAAATCTGATTTAAATAAATGATTACTATTATATTTAAATAAATAAATAAAATTGTTTCAAAAAATAAAAAATAAATTAAATTGAGTTAAAAACAAATTGATTACAAATAAATAAATAAAGATTAAAATACATACAATTTTACTTAGATAAATAAATAATAAATGAATACATGTGATTTAAATAAGCTGATGAAAATAAATAAATGTTAAAAGATTTAAATAAATGAATACAATTAGATTTAAATAAATAGATTTTATTGAAATAAATAAATTGCATTATAAATGTAATAAAAATTAAATGTATTATTTATTTAAATTTGAATTACAATATTGAGTAGAAAAAAATACAATAATGCAACCATAGAAAAAATAAGATCAAAATAATTAAACAAACAAATAAATACAAGATCAATATAATTTTATTTAAATAATAAATATATTAAAATTAATACAAAAATTAATACAATACAAAAAATATATTTTTTAATGAAATACAAATTAAAAAACTTATTTATAACAAGAGTATTAATGGGATATTAATTTATGAAAATATAGCTGCCTTTTAAATTTCAGAATCCGGATCTACAGGACACGAGCAGACATGTCCCATTCTCTCTTCAAGCGACGGAACGAACGCTCTTTCCCCCGGAGGCGTGTTAACTAGCAGCGATGCATCAGCGCTAGCACTAGACTCACTGTTTACCTGTTAAACCTCAGTAGTGTGACTCAAAAGAGCTGGCAGTGGGACTTCACCACAAGAGTTTATGTAGCCTACCATGTGAGACATGTACCATGTAATACCACACTTTTGGACATGTTATCATAGTAATACCATGAGTATTTTTTGAGGATGCCACAGTAATTTTTTGGAGTGAACCTCTAGGTTTCCTCACCTCCACCGTTCTTGTAGCAGAGATACGGGAAGCGCCACACGTTTCCCAGTCCGATGATTTCCCCGGCCACCGACAGGATGAACTCCAGCTTGTTGCTCCACTGCCCTCGGTCCGTCATCTTCACCTCCGTGTGCGGGACGATCTCCAGCGGTCGGGTCAGCCCGTTAGACGGGTCCATCTTGGTCGTGATCTCTTTCTCTCCTGTTGAAAAATACAAGCGAAGAAATGTGTGACTGCTATGATGTGATCAGTCAAAATGCATGCAATGAACCATCTGAGGCTATTTTGAATAATGAATGAATGGTGTAATTCATTCAAATTCAATCTTTTTAAAAGATTGACAGTCCCAGTCAATAGACAGCAGTGTTTCATTCATGTTAAAAGCCCCAAAGTTTTTACCTCGTAAAACATTAATATATGAAGCCTAAACACACCCATTCAGACCGGATCCTTTCATAAACCAGTCTGAGCACAAAAGCCTGGCTGTTTGTGTAAATGCGGTAAACCCACTCAATTCCAAGCATATTACTGCATGTTTTGTCATGATGTTTGTTTGTAGCCGTTGCATTCAGAAGCCACAAAACAACTGATCTGACTTCTTATGAACACAGCGTGTGAAAAAACTCACAAGGACATAAAGACCCAGTGCCAGCTCCCACCACACACATCACTAGGGCACCACGTGCTGAGGGGGGCACCACAAGAAAGTTATCTCAGCACTCACCAACACACAAAACAACTCTTACCGTAGAATGCTTTTGCAACTGTATAGCAACATGTTAAAACACTCAAGACTCCTCAACAACCACATAGCAACACCATAGAAACTGCATATCAACACACACAATGACACTTGCTGTAGAATGCTTTTATCAAATGCATTGCATCATGTTAAAACACTTAAGACTTCTAAATAACCACATAGCAACACCTTAGCAACTGCATAGCAACCCACAAAACAACACTTACTGTAGAATGCTTTTGCAACTGCATAGTAGCATGTAACAACCACATAGAAACACCTTGGCAACTGCATAGCAACATGTTAAAACACTCAGTACTCCTCAACAACCACATAGCAACACCTTAGCAACGGCATAGCAACCCACAAAACAACACTTACTGTAGAATGCTTTTGCAACTGCATAGCAACATGTAACAACCACATAGAAACACCTTGGCAACTGCATAGCAACATGTTAAAACACTCAAGACTCCTTAAAAACCACATATCAGCACCCTAGCAACTGCATAGCAACATGTTAAAACACTCAAGACTCCTTAACATCCACATATCAGCACCCTAGCAACTGCATAGCAACATGTTAAAACACTCAAGACTCCTTAAAAACCACATATCAGCACCCTAGCAACTGCATAGCAACATGTTAAAACACTCAAGACTCCTTAAAAACCACATAGCAGCACCCTAACAACTGCATAGAAACATGTTAAAACACTCAAGACTCCTTAAAAACCACATATCAGCACCATAGCAACTGCATAGCAACATGTTAAAACACTCAAGACTCCTTAGCAACCACATAGCAGCACCCTAGCAACTGCATAGCAACATGTTAAAACACTCAAGACTCCTTAAAAACCACATATCAGCACCCTAGCAACTGCATTGCAACATGTTAAAACACTCAAGACTCCTTAACAACCACATAGCAACACCATAGAAACTGCATATCAACACACAAAATGACACTTGCTGTAGAATGCTTTTGCAACTGCATAGTAACATGTAACAACCACATAGAAACACCTTGGCAACTGCACAGCAACATGTTAAAACACTCTCCTCAACAACCACATAGCAACACCTTAGCAACTGCATAGCAACCCACAAAACAACACTTACTGTAGAATGCTTTTGCAACTGCATAGCAACATGTAACAACCACATAGAAACACCTTGGCAACTGCATAGCAACATGCAAAACAAAACTTACTGCAAATTACTTTTGTAACTGCATATCAACATGTTAAAAACACTCAAAACTCCTTAGCAACCACACAGCATCACACATTCCAACTCTTATTGTAAAATGCTTTTGCAACTGCATTGCAACATGTTAAAACACTCAAGACTCCTTAAAAACCACATAGCAGCACCATAGCAACTGCATTGCAACATGTTAAAACACTCAAGACTCCTTAACAACCACATAGCAGCAACCTAACAACTGCATATCAACATGTTAAAACACCCAAGACTCCTTAACAACCACATAGCAGCAACCTAACAACTGCATATCAACATGTTAAAACACCCAAGACTCCTGTATAGCAAAACACACAAAACAACTCTTACTGTAGAATGCTTTTGCAACTGCATATCAACATGTTAAAACACTTATAGAACATAAAAACTGGAAAGCAACATGTTCCAAAAACAGTCACCTTAGCAACTTCAAAGCAACACCTTAGCAACTCCATAGCAACACACTCAAAAATGTATAAACAAACATTCAGGACAGTCAATTTCTGAAAATCACTATATACTGAAATATGCGTTATGTAAATGATGACAGAACTCACTATCCCTGTTCTAGAGCATTACTGGAGACAGCACCACATGACCCATGCATGCCATGATAGTGACAGATCACACGAGCATTGTGGGATACGGCTACCCAACACCCAGCGCTGCTGAAAAGAGTCTCTCTGTGTGCGGAACAGAAGACTCACTCACTGTGTTCATATCTGTCAGCTTGAATTAACGAGTCGGGCTCATCTGTGTGTTCAGCGGCTCCATGAAATCAAGTACAAATCAAAGACATTAAAGAAATAGTTGAAGTAAAATCTGAGTCCTGAAACAAAACCTGCATCAAGCAACCAGGAGATCCAAGGTTCAGAATGACAGACGTCTGATTCACATGCTTGAGGTTTCAAACAACAAGCATGCTGGACGTCCCGCAGAGCCAGAGGCCTTGAAAATGTGCGATATTTCTTTTTGAGAAACGGGAGGGGAAGTGCCAGTGTCACAGTCGTCAGTGAAAACTGAAAAACGTTACCAGACTGGTAAAAATAGACTCTTGCAGTAACAAGACACCTGAAGGAATGAAGGACTGGCAGCATGAGGCAGAACAGGCTTCTGGTTTGTTTGGAAGATGAGCTCAGAGCGATGCGGTTTGATCACAGTTTACTGCAGTTTTCACTAGGCCAGAGATGAGATCACACATTAGTCCTATAGAGCTGAGCTCCGGAGGGCTCTTTGCCCATGGGAAAGAAAAATTACAAATAAGATCTCATTATTATCTCAATCGTTTCTCCCAGATAATATTAAATGGCGAGCAAACAGAGTCTTCTGCTTCTCAGATTGTTCTCCTTAGAAAAACACTGTGTGACATCAAGAATTTCATCGAATTTCATAGAAAAGAATAGAAAGAATATAATAGAACACCATTTATAGTCAATGCACACATTTAGCGCTTCTCCTCTGTGGTGCATGCTTACATAAAAAATACAGTACAAACAGATATGGACAAGGGCATTCAAATTTTGAAAAATATAAATAAATATTCCAGTAAAAAGCCATAAAATTATTGCACTGCCCCATAACTTAATATGTATAGTCTCTCTGTTTTCAATTCTGATGCATTTCAGAATAGATCTCAAAAACATCTCAAATCAAGCTCAGATTTTCTACGATACCAAACTCTGCATTCAGAAGAGATTTTTGTTCTAGATCTCAGAGAGAGTAAACAGAGACCAAATTGAGTTTCTGCTTAAGTTCACCTTAGAAGAAAACACAGTATCCCCTTTATACTTTCAGGATTGATATCAATAATGTCTCAAACTCTGCTCATATTTCCCAAAGGTGCAGCAGCAGTAACAATGGAAAGAAGATCTCTTTGATATCTCAACTGTTTCTTGACACTAATGAGATTAAATGGAGAGTAAATGGACATGCTGAAGTATCCTTCTCATTAGCGTTTCAAAAGAGATCTCAAAAATGTCTCATACTGTTCTCAGATTTGCCAAAGGTGCCAAAGAAAAACTCAACATTTGAAGAGTTCAGATGCAAAAGCCTCTAAAAGCCACTTCAGTCAAAAATGAGATAAAGATACTGAGTGAACGCTCTCTGCATATAGTATACGTTCATGAAATACTTTCACTTCAAACCCACTAAATCCCAGCCTCAGCCCATTGAGAGGTACCGCACTTAGATAGAAACCTATACAAAGAAGCCTGACAAAAAGGCTTATTTTAAAGGAAAACATCAGACGGACTTCATGGCCACAGGAGTATAAATCAAGCACTAGGCATGCAGACGCTTCTACAGACATCTGTGAAAGAATGGGTCACTCTCAGAAACTCAGTGAACTCAAGCGTGGTACCGTGATAGGTTGCCACCTGTGCAATAAGTCCATTCGTCAACTTTCCTCACAACTGAATATTCCACGCTCAACTGTTAGTGGGATTATAACAAAGTGGAAGCAACTGGGAACAACAGCAACTCAGCCATGAAGTTGTAGGCCACTGTAGTGATTTTACTTTTTCATCCATCTAAGGACGCTAAGTAAGGTAGTGATTGGTATTAACTTCACCGCTGACGTTTTGATTACACGTCACTTAAGGTGTGGTTATGAGTACATCAGAGGACCACCTTAAACCTCTCTTAGTTTGGGGCACTAGTCAAGGTCTTTTGCTGTATGAGAACACTCCAAATAGGAGGCTGTCCAATCATTTTAGAATGAATGTAAAGTGGGGAGAGTTGGTCAGCTGATTTATATGAAAGATTGGTGAGATTTCTGACTGTAGAGCCTCTTCTGTATTATCAGCACAAGGAAGACACAATTGTAATTAAATTGATTTTAGTAACAAAACATAAATAAGAATAACTAACACAACTAATGAATACAATGAATAATAAAGGAATAAAGTGCATAAGATGCATAAAACACATGTTTTGCGTTATCTTATGGAAAGATAAACTGTTGTTTCTCTGAAACTAAGGTGGATTGATTTTAATTGAATTTACATTCCACATGGTTGAGTAAGCAGTCCGATGGCGATGACTTCTTCCACTGGTTGTGCTGGGTGACAATGCAGTGGGGAAAGGAGCAGGAATCCGTTTCAACAGCCTTGAACACAAAGATCTGTGGGATGCTGATCTCCTGGCGCACCAAAGGGTCCTAAAATCTGGAAGACGCAGATGAGGCCCTGAAGTAGGTGCAGAAGGTCCTTAATCTGGAACACGTAGATGAGGCCCTGAAGTAGGAGCAGAAAGTCCTTAATCTGGAACACGCAGATGAGGCCCTGAAGTAGGAGCAGAAAGTCCTTAATCTGGAACACGCAGATGAGGCCCTGAAGTAGGAGCAGAAAGTCCTTAATCTGGAACACGCAGATGAGGCCCTGAAGTAGGTGCAGAAGGTCCTTAATCTGGAACACGCAGATGAGGCCCTGAAGTAGGAGCAGAAAGTCCTTAATCTGGAACACGCAGATGAGGCCCTGAAGTAGGAGCAGAAAGTCCTTAATCTGGAACACGCAGATGAGGCCCTGAAGTAGGAGCAGAAAGTCCTTAATCTGGAACACGCAGATGAGGCCCTGAAGTAGGAGCAGAAAGTCCTTAATCTGGAACACGCAGATGAGGCCCTGAAGTAGGTGCAGAAGGTCCTTAATCTGGAAGACGCAGATGAGGCCCTGAAGTAGGTGCAGAAGGTCCTTAATCTGGAACACGCAGATGAGGCCCTGAAGTAGAAGCAGAAAGTCCTTAATCTGGAACACGCAGATGAGGCCCTGAAGTAGGAGCAGAAGGTCCTTAATCTGGAACATGCAGATGAGGCCCTGAAGTAGGAGCAGAAAGTCCTTAATCTGGAACACACAGACAGAGGAACCTTGAAGTGAAGGTTTGCTCACCTGAGCTTAACCTTGTTGCAAATGTCTCTGTGTGTCTTGTGCCTCTTTGGGCCAGACACTCAGAAGTTGGTCTATCCGCTCTGGTCTCTCTAGCATGGAGACTCGGGACGTGCTGTAGTAATCTCGCTGGACTAAAACTCTGAACGTAGTGTTGGTTAATGTCTCTTTCCTCACAGGCTGGAGGCTCAGAACGTTGTCGTATCTGTTGCTGCCTCACAAGCTGTAGAATCAGATCCTCAGATCTTGTGCGGTCTCTCTATTTAAACCAGAGGCTCAGAACTTGGTTGCTCTGTCACAGTCTAATCCTCGCCGGACAGACATCAGAACATGGTGAACTGTTTGTCTCTCACGTGGGGAGACTCAGAACTTGAACTGTTTGTCTCTCTCGAGGAGAGGCCAGAACAAGGAATGTCTGTTGAAAGGGTACCTTTATCCCTTTCTGATGAGGAGGAGATTGCAATTTGGCACTTCTCCATTCCAGCGATTGGCTGCTGGCATCAGAGGGGGCACACAGTGTGGCCCACCCTTCTTTCCCCTGTGGAACTCATTTGCATACTGTACACAGTTAGAAGTCTTTAAAGTGTCTTTAAAATTTACCAATGCATTTCTCACTTTCCAAACCACCATCAGAATACCCTTGGCAATATTTTAAACAAATAGACACCAAACATGATGGAAAAAAATTGAAATGTCATGCGTTCATTCATTTGTTCATTAACAGCTGAATCTGTGCAAGATGTTGCATTTCAAATAGCTTTCACTGAGAATACGTATTTCTCTGAATAAGTATGAAATGGATGTGTGTAGTTTACCTCAGTCTTAAGGTTTCCAAACATAGTTATGAATGGATTTGGATGGATCATTGGGGTTAGATCTTTCTTTGTTTCACCCACTACTGCTGAGGAATTTGTATGGCCGTCACAGACCAGGAAATTAGGGATCAGTCTCTAGATGGGTGAAGGTCAGAAACTGCATGTGGACCAATGAGAAGTCCTGTCCTTCCTGGGCTTGGTACCAGAGGTCTTCTTCTTGCCCTCTAAGAGGTGTCTGTTGTCTAGCATCTTTATCTGATGGCGTTGGACAGTTTGTTTGTGTTAGTCCAACAAGATCAAATCAAAATGTAGCAAACCTTTGTCCACTCTTAGGGGCAGAGAGGGGCCTGGTCATAAACTGGGCCCTGGAATGTGCTGTCCACTACACCACGTAAAATCACAGAGCAGGGTAAGCACATGCTGAGGGTCACAGTGCGTAGAAGTCACCAACTTTCTGCAGAGTCAATAGCCAAAGACCTCCAAACTTCTGTGGCCTTCAGATGAGCTCAAGAACAGTGCATAGACAGCTTCATGGAATGGGTTTCCATGGCCGAGCTCATCCAAGCCTTACATCACCAAGTGCAATGCAAAACGTGGGATGCAGTGGAGTAAAGCACGCTGCCACTGGACTCTAGAGCAGTGGAGACGTGTTCTCATGAGTGACCAATCACGCTTCTCTGTCTTCCAATCCCATGGACGAGTCTGGGTTTGGGGGTTGTCAGGAGAACGGGACTCGTCTGACTGCATTGTGCCAAGTGTAAATTTTGGTGGAGGGGGATTATGGTGAAGAGTTGTTTTTCAGGGGTTGGGGTTCTCGTCCAACATCAGTGCCTGAACTCACAAATGCGCTTCTAGAAGAATGGTCAAAAATTCCCATAAACGCACTCCTAAACCTTGAGGAAAGTCTTCCCAGAAGAGTTGAAGCTGTTATAGCTGCAACTCCATATTAAACCCTACATATTAAGAATGGGATGTCGTTAAGGTTCATGTGCATGTAAAGGCAGGCATCCCAAAACTTTTGGCAATTTTTGTGTATATCTCCTTAAAATCTCAGCTAATATTTCCCAAAGTTACCAAAGAAAACCTGCACACAGATCTCTTTAATTTCTCAACTGTTTCTTGTAGGCACCAATAAGACGCAAACTGACCTGCTGAAGTCTCCTGCTTCTCAGAAGTTTCTCCTGAGGAAAGAAATACCTACTAATCTCACCTATATATCATCTATAGACTAAAGTTTTTAAAGAGATCTAAAAAATGTCTCAACCTGTTCTCAGAATTCCCAATGATACAAAAGGAAGGAAGAACAAAGCACAGATTTAATATCCCAACTGTTTCTCCTAGACACAAATGAGACACAAACCAACCTGAAGTTTCCTGCTTTCGAGGAAAAAAAAACTACTTACCTCACTTATCTTATTCTATTCTTACTCATCTCACAAGAGATCTCAAAAATATCTGAGCTCAGATTTGACAAGATTTGAGCCCTCAAAAGTGTCTCAATATGAATATTTCTCAAAATCTCATGAGCTAATAGAGCAACATCTGAGCAATAAAATCGGTGAAATCCGACTACGATTTGGAGGATGAGAAATAAGCTCTTGATGCATGTAGATACTTGCAGGACAAATGCAAATGTGGTTTTGAATCTCTGCCAGCTCAGTAAAATTCTCAAGTTGCTGACACAAAGCTGGAGCATACAGGCAAAAAGATCATCATATAATCCTCATATTATGGCACAAACGCCACATAAGCGTCTAAAAATCACACTTGTGTCATTTAGGACCTTCAGCTTATTATTTGGATTCTTAGCTATTGAACTGATTCGTTAACATTTATTTCATGGGACAGTGTAGCTGTTAACAATGAAGCTGAAATGCTGAAATGAATGAGTTTATTTTGAGCTTTTGTGGATTATTTTTCAGTTATACGAGCACAGCAGAATATAACACGATGTGATATATATGGAAATATGAACATGCAAGTGGAAAATCCTAAAGGAACTGCAGCTGAAAAGGTCTACATATATCACACAGTGACAGATTTATGTAGATGCATGACTGAAATTCCTCATTCGTCTGCATTCGTTTTGCACATTTTTTGAAGTAATGAAGTTGCTTTGCAGGAAATTAAATCTTTTTTTTTATCATGTTTACAAGTTTGGACAATGATGAAGTATTTTAAATTATACGCTATGAAGTAATTCTATAAGTATGAATACATTTTATAGACTGTTTTTAAAAGAAATGACACTCACCAAAGCTGCATTTATTTGATAAAAAATACAGTAAAACAGTGAAATATTATTATACTTTAAAATAAGTGTTTTCTATGAGGATATATTGTAAGATGTAATTTATTCCTGTGACCAAAGATGCATTTTCAGCATCATTACTCCAGTCTTCAGTGTCACGTGATCCTTCAGAAATAATTCTAATATGATGCTTTCTGCTCAAGAAACATTTCTGATTACTATCATGTTGAAAACTGTTTTTTCGATTCAATTTTTCAGAATTTTTGATTATTTTGTAACATTATAATAAAGTCACTTCTGACCAAATTAATGCATCATTGATGAATACAATTTGCCTATTGATTTCTTACTGGCCCCAAAGTTTTAACAGTAGTGTAAATTGTGCAGACATTATAAAACTAACATTTTAGTGAAGGAAAAGCATCACGCATGCTCCTCCTTCAATAGTGTTTAAAAGTATTCCAGGATGCATCTCATGAATAAGAAAAGCTGGAATCTAGACAAACAAGAAGCTTGAATATAAAAGAGCTTTCATCTGTTTTACATGCTTTGCTCGCAAACTTTCATTTTTTTTTTTTTTTGAGTTTTAGTGACTTTCTAAAATGTGTGAAAAATCTCAATAAGGAACAATAGAAGCATGTCCAAACTATTGACAGAATAGTGCATGACAATACTGCAACAGCAATCAAGTTGCATACACATTAACCTTGATAAGAATCTACAGAGGTCACAAACAGAAACAAAATGTACTTAAAGTTCTGAAAAAAGTCATGCACACACAAGTCAAGCATGCATTACACTGAGTAAACATGAAAATGAGTATCTGACAAGACTCACCCTTCATTAGGATGTTGCAGGGCGGCCGGCAGCAATCAAGTGTCCTGTATATTCTCAGGTTTTGCTCTATAATGAGAAGGTTTTCTGGTTTGTTGGAACCCGTCAGTCAGTCAGTCCTGGATGGTCTAAGTCCAACTCCTCCCCTCAGCACCTCCCTCTCGCTCCCGCTCCCATTCACAAAACACTGAGACCGTGAGGCTTTGAGGGGCGCTGACGGATTGCATAACATCGTCACCCAGCGCTCGTTCAGCCTGTGAAGCTTTCTCTCTCTCTCTCTCTCTCTCTCTCTCTCTCTCTCTCTCTCTCTCTCTGCTGAAGGACACCAGAGAAAGGAAACATTATGGCTCGGTCTCAAAAGACCACCCGGATCACACCAGCTTCTCAACAAATGAACAAATGGGGTTCAGACTGAATCTCTAGAGAGGATCATGCGCTTGAAAATTGGTCAAAAGCAGGCATGTTTTCATGTTTTATACGAGATTTTCCTATTGGGATAAAAACTTAAAGGTGCAGTGTGTAGTATGTATGAGCATATATTGACAGAAATGCCGTATAATATACGTAACTATGTTTTCAGTGGTGTATATAAACCTCATATAATGTACCGTTATGTTTTTATTACCTTAGAATGAGCCATTTCTATCTACATACACAGTGACATAACCATTTTGCACCATCATGTTTCTACGGTATAGCTCTAAGCAGACAAACTTTTCTACAGAGCGCTAGTCAGTCTCTGCTCTCTGATGACGACATTTTTGTCCTGTGTGAGCCTCCGTAGCTTCTCTATGTGCTTCGAAAGGGAGGGGTGAGGGGTGGCCGATTGTAATTCACAACCTCACCACTAGATGTCGCCCTTTAATTTGAAGAGTGCACTCTTTGCTTAGGCAACAATTTGAGCTGCACAATTACTCCTAATTGTTTCAAGATCCCGACTTTATTTAATAAATTACTTCAAATCTAATTGAAAATCTGTGTTCTGATCCAGAGAGAACAGTTGTCATGTATATTTATGAAAACGCTTCATAAACTTTTGACCACACAGTATCATTATTTCTGTGTTAAGAATATTACAATTATGACAGAAATTCTGGGATAAAAGGTTATACTTTGGATATAAACACTGTTGTATATACAGTAGCGATTGCAATAGAGCAAATCACCTTTTGAAAGTAACTTGACACTTCAAATAAAGATTGTATCAGTTACATTGTTACGCCAGTAGGTTGGCGACAAATGTATTTGTTAGTGAATCATTCATTAAAAAAATTAATTGAAAAACACTGATTCATCCAGTAATGAAACAAGTGAAGTCTTAATGAGTGAGTCATTGAATCATTAATTCAAGAGATTCATTCAAAAACGCTGTTTCGTCCAGTAATGAAACAAGTGAAGTCTTTATGAGGGAGTCATTGAATCATTCATTCAAGAGATTCATTCAAAAACACTGATTCATCCAGTAATGAAACAAGTGAAGTCTTTATGAGTGAGTCATTGAATCATTCATTCAAGAGATTTGTTCAAAAACACTGATTCATCCAGTAATGAAACAAGTGAAGTCTTTATGAGTGAGTCACTGAATCATTAATTCAAGAGATTTGTTCAAAAACACTGATTCATCCAGTAATGAAACTGATTCATTCAATCAAGAGATTTGTTCAAAAACACTGATTCATCCAGTAACGAAACAAGTGAAGTCTTTATGAGTGAGTCATTGAATCATTCATTCAAGAGATTTGTTCAAAAACACTGATTCATCCAGTAATGAAACAAGTGAAGTCTTTAAGAATGAGTCACTGAATCATTCATTCAAGAGATTTGTTCAAAAACACTGATTCGTCCAGTAATGAAACAAGGCAAGTCTTTAAGTAGGGCTGGGTATTGTTCAAAATCTTTCGATCCGATTCCAATTTCGATACCTCAGTTTCGATACCGGTTCTTTTTTCGATACCATTTGTTTTAAAATCCATTTCAACATCAACAAAAATACATTAAACACGCAACTTTTATTTTTCAACTTTAATTAAAACAAATTCCAGTACCACTTCTCACTCAGGGTACAAAACTAATTGTGTTTTTTGGATAGGGGTGCGCCAGAAGACACTATTATATCATTTTCTTCTTAACTTTTTATTAATAAAAAGAATCTTAAAATAATAAAAAATAAAAAAATCTAATAAAGTAATGAAATGTAAAATAACACTGCATAGTTTTCACTGTATAAATTGATAGATTAATGCTTAAAACTTAAGTTCTTCATTCAAGAGCTGTCATTTTCTCTTTGCCTTCTGTTGTTTGATTGACATTAATGGCTCAATCGTCAGCAGGTTTATTAGACGCTGCCCCTTTAAGTCCGAATGCTGATCTAATAATATCATTCTCCCATTGATTACTCCAAACTCTTTACGCCCATTTAAGATAAACCGTGTTTAAGTAAATACTCTCCAAGCCAGCCATTCTGACATATAGGCTATTTGTTGTGTATTTGATGGTTTAGTCGCGCATAGCCAGGCTTACCAAGCATAATGTGCAAGTCGGTCCGTTTTGCAGCGTGCACACACACACACACACACACACACACACACACACTGAACTTGGAAACAGCGTCTATTGCGCGGCGGATTATTTAGGGCTTTTAATTTTAATTTCCTGCAATTTAGCCAAAGTGGAGAATGCATTTGACAACAATCACAAATTGTGCTGACTCTGACGTTAAGATTCTGTGGAGAAATGACACCACGCGCTGAGAAGGGAAGGAATTTGCGCTAGACAGAAGGCGGATATAGTTTATAAGAGTTTTACCTCATATCTTCTTTGTATAATCTTTGGAAGCAAAAATAAAATAAGATTAATATCACAGCCCACTGTCACTCATTAGCTCTCTCTCTCTCTCTCTCTCTCTCTCTCTCTCTCTCTCTCTCTCTCTCTCTCTCTCTCTCTCTCTCTCTCTCTCTCTCTCTCTCTCTCTCTCTCTCTCTCTCTCTCTCTCTCTCTCTCTCTCTCTCTCTCTCTCTCTCTCTCTCTCTCTCAGGCTAACCAAGGATTTCATGCACTGAACTTATAGTCAATACTTTCAGAAAACAATTTCAAGATGACGTTTGGAACCGAAATTTGGCACCGAAAGATAAATAATTTTTCGATACTCATAGTATCGAAGTTTTTCGTTCGATACCATAAAAGTATTGACGTTCGGTACCCAGCCCTATATATAAGAGTGAGTCATTGAATCATTAACTTAAGAGATTTGTTACAAAACACTGATTCACCCAGTAATGAAACAAGTGAAATCTTTACGAGTGAGTCATTGAATCATTCATTCAACCCATTTTGTTTAAATAATTCATTCAAATTAATAAAAAAAAATACAAATTGACTGTACCAGTTAACACTTTGACAGAACCTCGAGTAAAGTACATATTATTTTGTTTAGTTGTCTGTTCAGAATCATGGGAGAATCGCAATCTCTATATGAAAAAAAAAAATCTTATCCTCAATTTAATCAAAATTGTGCAGCTCTAGCAACAACAAACAGTGAACAAGCACTCACCTTCTGCACCACATAGCAACACCCTGGCAACCACGCAGAATACACAAGAAAGCAACAGTCCAGAACACCACATCAACACCCTAAAAACACTGAATAATGCTTCAACAAAATTTTAAGCAAAACCCTGGAAAATCACACTAGCAACACCCAGAAATGCCTAGCAACCATCTAGAACAATCTCACGGCCCAATAGAAGTGCATTAAAAACCACTCTGAAGACCTTAGCAACTACATAACAATGCAGTGGTAACCTCCCAAAATACCTTAGCAACCACAAAGAACACTATAAACATTCAGATTCGTAATGGCATAGCGATGCCCTGGCAACCACCCAGCAATGTTGTAACAACTTAGAACACCCTAACAACCACATAGCAATGCCTTGGCAACGACCCAGAAATGTCCTAACAACAACCTAGAACACCCTAACAATGCAAGCACCCTAACTAACTTGTGAATGCACTGTGGTGGTACGTTTTCCATGTATTATTGATACTTTGGATGTTTTTCCTTTAAATTCAGTTTGTCTGTGTATTCAAACGGTTTGCTCATTCATCCATTCCTTTCTTTTCCTCTTTCTTTGTTTCTTAAGTCGTTCCCTGCATACTGATGCTCCAGGAAGAGTGTTTTTCTTCCCAGCAGCTCAATGATGCTCATTTAGAGAATAAACCAAGCATTTCGCTCTCGCAGAAGACAGTTTTACGGCTCAGATGCTGCTCTTTCACAGCTCAGGAGATTTAATGGAATTCTCAGTTATATTTCATTAAGACATTAATTTAAATCTAAAATCCCTAAAAAATAAAACCAAATGAGTCACTAGTTGCCATCCAGTAAGATTATAGAGCTATAAAATCAATGTGGAGGAGATTAGATTATTTCATGAGAAATATTTGAGGTCATACTGAGAGCCTTACAAAAAATAAGTACACTTGAAGTTGATTTTATTAAGTATACTTAAATAAAGAAGATTTTTAAGTATACTTTATGTAGCAAGTATACTAATATCAGCATACTAGAAGTAGTAAGTGTACTATTTCGATACTGGGGTCTAAATTTGCACACTTTTATTGTAAGTACACTTTTAAGTATACTTTAAGTACACTAGTTTACAACTACGTTTTTTTAAGTGACGTTTGACAAGTTTTTAAAGTGTTCTTTAAGTGAAATCAACTTATTGTTTATTATTTATTTATTTTGCACTTTAAGTATACTACACTGTTCTTTTTCAGGTATGAATGTTTAAACATACTGTACTTTAAGTACATTTGAAGTTAATTATTATGTGCACTGTACATAAAAATTCACATACTCAGATCTGTTTTCTTTATAAATCAATGTTTTCACACAATGTAATTTTATATGACAGTTTGTAAAACTATGTGAACAGTATAGGCTACTCAATCATAAGAGTAAACTACAGGTATACTTAGATTGAGTACAGGTACAGGCCAAATATACTTTAAAGTATGCTTAAGTGTAATTTTAAGTATATATTTCTGAGAAGTACATAAAAAGTGGACTGAAAGTAGTTTATTATTTTTAGTTTAAAAGAAGTATACTAATAGCACACTTGAATAATCTCTTTGTAAGAGGATCTATGATTGCAGATCCTTTGAGTAAATGTGAGCCCAGTTTTCTGAAACGGATGGAGACACATGCATGTGAGATTAACTGGGGTGTTTTTCTCAGGACAAACATCTGAGTCTTCAGCAAGTCCATTTGCTCAGCATTAATCGTCTTGTTGTCTAAGTGAAGCAGACAGCTGCACAAGTTCCTTTGTAAGACTTTAACAGCATTTCAACACTAAACTATGCTAGAGGTGATCTGTCAGTGAAAGTACTCAGGGTTCCCTTTCACAGCTACTGAAGCAATGTCTCCTTCTCTCAGGAAAACAAAGGCTACTTTAACCAGAGACGCTCTCCAGTTCCAGCATGTGGATGTTATACGGGACAGTACATTATATCCGCTTGATGCTTGTCTTCTTATCAAAAAGTTGATTTCATTTTGTATATTTTGCCTTTGACAAATCTAAAGAATGTGGTATGTAGCAGAACATATGCTTGCATGTATAACCCTCGTAAAACATCTGTTATTTACTCAAAGTTTACTGTATTGTTACAGGGGATCGATTTTTTTTTAAAGTTCTCTCACGGACATGATGTGCAGGTTATATCTCAGCCCAACATAAATTAATAATAAATTAATTAATAATTAGCAAAATTACATTTTTAGTCAGATAACCAGTTTTGACATTTTGTTAAGAATATTTTATCATATTTTTGCTGATATTTAACGGTTATTTGATATCAGGTCTGTATTTATTATCCAGTCTCTAGCTTTGAGTGTTTTACAGTTATATATATTTTAGCAATACAAGGAATGATAATTTTTTTTAAGAAAAAATTAATTATATTCTTGCATTAAAGAAAATAAGACTCTGAGAAATAATGTCACAATGCAACAAATTAAATCAAAATATATTTTCATATTTTTTTCTTGTGATTTTATTTTCCTTTTGTCTGAGATTTAACCTGGATGTGCTATAACTAAGTATTTTGTTTTCACATTTTCTCATTGTTGTTGACCTGCAATGTCAACAATAATGTACATACAGTAGGAAATACAGTAATTCACATCTCCAATTGTGTTGAAATATCTGTACCAGCAGCGCATGTTCTGAAGGATGTTTACAGATTATCACTGATTATCAAATTAATCACACACATTCCTTCCTCATCTACTTTAAACAAGGGAAAAAAGGATCTTGTCCGAACTTATTGTTCCACATTGTGATTTTGAAACGTTGAGCATCAATAAAAATGAACTCGGAGATGTTTTTCTTGCCCCTTTTTCCTGAAAGTTCTCCACATCACTTCCACAGGTCACCGGCCAGCGTGGTGTGTCCCTGCTCCGTCTCTCTCGTTTAACATCACCTTGTCTTAACCGGGACAGGAACGCTGTTAATTATGAGTTTGAGCATGCGGAGCGCAGGGTCCCGTTGAGCGGTTAACGGTTGTGCTGTGCTCCTAAAGACGCAGTAGGAGACTGCTTGCGTAAATTATTCTGGCAGAAGGAAAACAGGACAGCAGGAAAGTGCGAGAATGAGCAGATGAGACGCGGGAATGTACTGTTTCGAAGCAGCAGTTAATTTTGATTTCTTAGGTGCCGTTTACAGGACACCATTTTTAACAGAAAACTTTTTATGCGTTTTGGCCGTTCATTTACACAACGACAGCGTTTTGGGGGCCTGAAAAATGGGATGTATGGGATGTTAATGTAGGCTACTAAAAATGGAAAAGTGTTTCCTTTGCTTTTTTCACGTACTGGCGATAACTTTGTCGAATCAATCCCCCCCGGATCCACGAAAACAACTAAATGCTGAATTCTGCTGTCAGGCCAGTAGATGGCGATGTCCCTTTCTAAAGAAACACGCGCCTATAGACTGAACATGTAATACACATGCACATGATGTCACTGTTTTCCAAAAAAAAAAAAAAATATATATATATATATATATATATATATATATATATATATATATATATATATATATATATATATATATATATATATATATATATATATATATATATACATATATTTACAAGGAGACGATAACGATAAACTTGCACATTGAAACCCGTTTCAAAAGTTTGTATTTTTAGGCCCCCAAAACTAGCATGGCTCCGGCCTCCAAAAGTACTTCAGCTCAATTTTCATTTTCCTTCAGTACTCCGTCTGGATTTGCGGTACATTCGCTGGTTTTCATAGACAGTAAAAGAAATGGACACAGCGACCCCATAGGCTTCGACGTGCGAAAGAAAGTCCGTTAGAAGCTCTCCCTTCCTGATGGCTGAGCGAACTGCGCAGACTCAGACTGAGCTTGACCAGGTGTGACGTGCGCAACCTGTCTGACAGTTGTAAGTCCTCTAGAAGTTGTGGAAAGTGAAATCTGAATCACGTTGTTGAAATATTTTGTCCCGTTGCTTTTGGGCTTCTCATCATGCTTCTCCCTTGACTTTATCAGACTTTATGCCTCCACGTGCCGCCGATTGCCTCATAGACAGTAAAAGATTGCCTGCGAGCTTCTCCTCCTGTCTATACAGTAATTTTTTTACTCTGCGACAGAGAGTCGCGTGGTTATGACGTAATCGTTAGCCTATTTTTACAAAAACGGATTCTACGGGGCGATAGTGTAAGATACAAGGTGATGGAGCCTTTTATACATTGCCGTGTTTCTTTAGAAATAAACAATGGACAAATGGAGTCTTAAAACGCCTCAGATGTAAAGTTATTCACTGTTAAAGTGACGCCAAAATGAATGGGAGTCAATGGGATGCTAACAGCAGGTGATGGCTTGGTTAGCAATGGCCGCCCCTATGGAAGGTACGCTTTCCGGGGGCTGGATTACCCTTTGCTGGTTTTCTCCAGTCAGAGGGAGTGGCTGAGAACGATGACGTTGATACGTCATGACCAAACGTTATAGCGATCGATTGGTTATGGTAGATCCAGAGTGGCTCTGGGCAGATCCAATAGTTTAGAGTACCCACCTCCCACATGAAAACATACTATATAGTACATTATAGTAAAATTACTATACTATAGTGTTTTTGAACCATACTATAGTAAATATAGGCCTAATACAGTAAATTATCAAGTGTAGTACATACTATAATATACTACAATTTGTAGTATCTTTACTATTGTATGGTTCAAAAACACTATAGTATTTACTAGAGTAATTTTACTTTAATATACTACGGTATTTTTTCATGTGGGCTTCAAGGAAGTTAACGCTTGTCAATGGAGAGTGGCCAGACTCTCTGTACAAATGAAATGTACGAGGGTCTGGTGGACCAGGCTACCCCAAAATGCCTTTAAACGGCCAAAATAGTTTTCCGTTTTTATATGAAAACAGAGTCGTGTAAAAGGCCCCAAAGTGAAAATGATACAATTATCGTCTCTGCGTGAACCACACTGAACAAAAATATAAACGCGACACATTTGTTTTTGCCTCCATTTTTCATTAGATGAACTCAAAGATTTAAGACCTTTTTTATGTACACAAAAACTGTTCACAGATCTGTGTTACAAAACGTTCTTTACAAAAGTTCACAATGCTGTAGCAGATTAACTATAATGTGGATAACATTGAATAAATATATTTTCGTCAAATTATATATACTGATAATTAACAAAGTCCCTATCAAGTAAAGTCTGTTCACTCACCTCCAGGCATACAAGACAAGTCCTATCTTTTCATTTGTGTGGGGGAATCCTTGAATGTCAAAAACTGCTTGCTGAACTCACAATTAAACAACATATTTCAAATCAGCAACACAACTGGAAATGAACTGTCCCATAAATGTTGTTTATTACGCGCAAATAGCTTTAAAAACGCTTTTTTAGGCTAAATAGTGGCATGTGCAGTCAAAAGCGCGAGTCTCAGGTTTCTATGGGAACCGGAGCTTCTAACTGCAGCTGCAGCGACGACTTTACCAATCAGCAATTGGCTCTTTTACTTTAGAAGGCGGGACTGTTTCCAGATACAAGTAATAGGAGTGAACGATCTTTCTATAGTAATTAATCACTGGAACACCTTTATCTAAACCTCTCTACTTTAACCATCGGACTCACTCGCACATGTTGGGCCATGTTTGTACATTTCTAACACTTTTCAATGTTTGCAGTTCTAATCAAATCCTTGTCCAACGCGTAATGGGTTATTAGAAAAAGCAGACCACCTGGGTATCTTTGGAATACTCATCAATTGGGACGCATCACATTTGTTATTGCGGTGCATTGTGGGATTGAATGAGTGCACTTGATAACGTCCACTATGGTTTCAGGCACACTGCGAATAGCTGTCCCCTCAAATACTGTAGTGCCCTAGTTAAGAGTAGCCTTAGGTACACAGCTCATGTTTTTCAACACTTTCCTGAAGCGTGTGTAAAATGCCACCAACAGTGACCTCTTGTGTCCCAATTCATGATTCACAATATAATGTGACAAAAACTGTGAATGATCTTCATATGGTTCACCATAGAGTATGAGCACTACACCTGAGTCTTAACACACAGATAGTAATGCAAGAAAAACCACTCTCCACAAAACCCGTTTATCCCTTCAGAACACCAAAGCAGACAATAACTATACAGAACATGCAAACTATACATTTACATTACATTTACGTTAGTGGTGTTTGCCCATGTTAATGATGCTAGGGTTGCCAGGACGCTACTGTGTCGTTGCTAAGGTGTTCTAGCGCGTGCGTGGTGGTTGCCTACCGTCCTCAGTGGTCGAGTTGTGTCCAGTCAGGTACTGTTCAAATCTACCACAAGAGGGCAGAAGACACATAGGCAATGTGACATTAGAAATGTGGCCTTACAAAGAAAAAATATTGTCATTGTAATTAGTGAAGTTACCTACAGCTCCAGATGAGGCACGTAAGGTCATGTGACTCACACTATTTATTTTAATTTTAAATAAAACAATTAAAACAATTAAAAATCAAATAAAGATTACAATAAATGTAAATAAATACATACTTTCAGTTTTTAATATTATTTTAGGTAGTAACTGTTTAAATAAATATAGATATAAAATAAAAGTTTTTTTTTAAAACATACATATTTAAAAAATAAAACAAAGATAACAAATATTTTTAAATAAATAAATACTTATTAAAATAAATTTTTAAAATAAAATGTGTGTGAAAAATACTGTAAAATGCAATAGTTTAAATTTTATAAAATGAAGACAATTTATAAAAATGTATATATTATAAATGTACAATATTTGTTGTATAAATATATTAAAAATCAGGATTACAATAAATACATAAATGTAGTTTTTTATAAAATCAATATTTTACATAAATAACTGTTTAAATAAATATAAATATATATTGAAAAAACACATATTTCTAAAAAGAAAATAAAGATTAAATGTACATCAAATAAAATAAAATACATAAATTCAGTTTTTTAAATAAATAAAATATTTTAAACAAATAACTGTTTAAATAACTAATGATAAAATACATGTTTTTAAACAAATACATATTTAATAAATAAATAAATTTAATAAATATGTATTAAATAAATAAATGATATTTTTAAATAAATAAATATAAAATATATGTTTATTTTTTATAAAATAAAGATTGCATTAAAATGTAAATAAATACATAAATTACTTTTTAACATTAAACAAATTAACAAATATTTTAAATAATTATTTTAAATGTATAAATTAAATAAAAAATAAATAAATGTTTAAAAAAAATTATAATTTATGTATTTAAGTTTTTTATATTTAAATTTGAACAAATAACTATTTGAATAACTCATTATAAAATATGTTTTTTAAACAAATACCTATTGAAACAGAAAAATAAAGATAATAAATATTTTTTACATAAATAAATACAAAATACATGTTTAAAAAATTAAGATTACAATAAATGTAAATAAATAATAAGCACAAAAATAAATATATAAATACTAGATTTTAAACAAATATTTATATTTTTAGCATAAACATTTAAATAAATATTTAAAAAAAATAATGATTTAAAATAAAAAAGAATAAATGAATGTTTAAATAAATTAATAATGTATTTACATAAATACATTTGTATTTTAAATGAATAAATACGTTTAATAATTACAAACAAAAATAAGAATAAATACATTCTAAATAAATAAATATTTATAATTTTGACAGTTGGTCTCATGATGGCATAGCGATATTAACTTAAATCACTTTAAGTTTAAATGTAACTATTTGTCAAGTAAGTTTTGGAAGCTATGACTCATAAGGGTCATAAGGTTATCTAATAACAGCACTATAGCAGTGAAGGGGGTCATCAGGCCTCTCAGAGGGGGGTCACATCACGGTGGGGGGGGGTTTACGACTCCTCTCACAGTCACACCCAGCCGGACCACCACGGAGGGACGGATTTATAACCGGTGCTGAGAGCAAACAAAGGTATCCCAAATGGAGCTGACATCCATCAGAGAGAGACGGATCTGAAGAAAACACACAGAAATCTCACCATGCACTCTCAGAAAAAAAGGTACAGTGCTGTCACTGGGGCGGTACCCTAAGGTACAAAAGTGAAAAGGTACATCTTTTGTACTTTACTCACCTCTAAATAGTACATAGTATTACCTTAAAAGGTACATATTAGTACTTTAAGAGTGCATATTAGTACCTTAAAGGTACATATTAGTACCTTTTCGGTTTTGTACCTTAGGGTACCGCCCCAGTGACAGCAATGTACCTTTTTTTCTGAGAGTGTAGGAGTGTAAGCACTTCTTCTGGAGTGATAAAGAAACAATTTTAAAGGAATACATTTTTATTTCAAACAAATATATACTTAAAAAAAAAAATGTGCAAATAAAAGTTGTTTAAATAAATTGTTTTATTATTTTAAATAAATATTTTGAATTAATACATTTATGAAAAATAAAACACTAAATGCATACAATAATACATATTTTTAAATAATAAATTTGTTTTCAAATCAATCTTTTAAAATAAATAAATATTTGAAATAAATACGTATTGTAAATAAATACATATATAATAAATAAATATACACTTTATGCAAATAATTATATAAATACATTTATAAAAAGGTTTTTGTATTTTGTTTAAATCAATATTTTTATTATTTAAAATAAATAAATGCATCAAATAATAAATGTTTTAAAATAAATAAAACCGGTTTAAAATATCTTACAATAATTAAATATTTATCGTCAATAAACTCATTTATAATAAAATACATAAAATAATAAGTAAATGCTTAAATAAATAAAACTAAATAAATAAATAAAAATGTTTTCTCGTGAATATTTAAAAAGAAATAAATATTTATTGTAAATAAACACATTATAATAAATAAATATATATGTAAAAAATAAAAAGTTTTAAATAAATATTTTAACAAGATATAAATATTTATTGTACATAAATAATAAATAAATATATATTTAATACTTATAATAAATAAATTATTAAAATCAAGTACATAAATATTTATTGTAAACAAACACATATATAATAAAACACATTAAATAATAAGTACATTTTGAAATACATTTTTAAACATTTAAAATACTTACTTTGCAATAAATAAATAAATAATAGCACTGAAATCTCTGCATTTTCAATCCTCGACTGACATGCCATCTTTTATCATGCACAAGCGCGCAGGAGATCTGAGGTGGAGTCTGGCCCTGGGAAAGCGAGTCTCTGTTGACGTCTGCCGTGGTGAAATGTTTAGTCTAGACCTCCTCGCAGTCGGGCCGGCTCTCCTCGCCGCTGCTCATGCTGGTCTTGGCGATGGCTCAGGTTTTGTGTCTCTGGTGTTTAGATTTTACGAGCAAACCAGAACAAGGCCCGAGTGGCGTCATCCGGATTCAAACGAGCTGTCGAGGTCAGGACCACTGAACCACATCTCAGAAGAGCTAATGCCTGACAAAACGTTCGAGGGGTCAAAGGTCAAGTGATCCAACCTTTACTGGACTGCTGATCAAATGTTTGTGCATTGGCATAATTCACTCGCCCTGGTGTTGTTCCAAACCGTGCTCTTTTCAACACAGATGGAGACGTTAGGAATGTCAGCAAAGAGTGCAGCGATTCATAATATCAAGCAAAAGGGACAAACAAAAAATACATTTCTATTGTGGTTGCATCTTTAAATCTTGTGTGTAAACGTGCCATATTTTAATCGTTCACAAGCAAGATTTCATTGGCTAATGTCAGATATTATAAATATTATTACACTTCATAACATCGAAAAAACATTAAATGCATCATATCGTGGAAAAAGTGTTCAGTTGCTAATTTGAATATTTATTTGCCCAACCCATTTGACATCAAATATTCACTTGAAGTTTTAATAATTTCGACGTCATTTCAAAATTTGACGTTGGCTAATGATCACATGACATGCAGGTAAACAAATCAAATATTTAATCATGTATTTCATATAACTTCTTCAGTAAGTGTTTTATTTTATGAATTTATTAATTATTAGCGTTTTAATCCTGCTTTTTTAAAAGCTTAATTTTGATACAATCATTGCGTTTTTACAGTAATTAAAAATATAAATTGTGCAAAAGAAATTACTGTAAAAATTTATAAAATGTTTATATTATTATAAATGTATAATATTTATTATATAGCCTAATTG